>BMAO01016155.1:0-36691 GCA_019973975.1 Trichonephila clavata | reverse complement strand
TAATTAAAATTCCTGTATGGAACAGCAATTTGCATCTATCAATTTACAGAAATATTGTTTTGAATTTTTTACTTAGGAATGATAACTTAACTACCAACAAAATAGATAAATTTAATAATATCAAGAAATTCTTCAATGCTGCTTAGATCATGACTATCCTTTTAACTTCTTAAGAACATATATTCATCACAAATACATTAATCGTCTTGCTAGTTCTGATTTCAAAACCACCATACAACAATAGGATTTCAAAGTCAGCATTTTAGTGGTTTTGCTGTGAAGATTCTGTTTTAACACTCTTCACACAGTTTATTTTTTAAACACCCTTCTTAAAAATCCTATAATGTGAAAAATTTCTACATTTTTAGCAACCAAAACAAATTTCTACATTTTGACAACCAACCAATTTTCTACATTTGTGACAACCAACCAAGTTATAGCCTACTAATTTTGAATGTAATCTTTCTTGGCGTCTTCCTTACAAGCTGGTATAAAGGATGCGTTTAAGTGCAATTTAGATTTTTATCACAACATATATAAGCTTTCCATCGGTTTCAAGAGTGTTGGATCTCCTGGAGTAAGCTTTGTGAGCAGAAGTTTTAAAATCTTTTTGGAAGAATCCTTTTACTGGGTAATTCTTTTGATATTTTTCTGCTTAAACATTTTGGGAGAATTTTTGCTTAATAGTAGTCGGTTGTTCTTTCATATTTATATGAGATTTTTTATACTTTGGATTTTTTATATTTTGGATTTTGTATACTTTAAATTTCTATTTATTTTATTTTGGTCTTTCCTACCGAGTTGCAAAGGGGGAAGGTTGGCGCCTTCAAACTAGTTTAACCCCACTTATTCGGTCCTAAGTCCGAAATTGCATTTTGACTCGTTAGGTTCTTATTTGTATTTCATTAGATTTGATCTTAATTTTTTTTTCCCCGGTTATGTTCTATTTTTTATATAAAATTTTTTTTCCATACATATTTCATGCATTTATGTGGCTGCTTTGCGCCTATTTATGTTTGAATTTCTTTAATCATGAGTTTGTTAGGATATTTATATATTTCGGCAATTTTGCTTATAGCAAATTTTGAATTCAGTTTTGGATTCAGAATCTTGTCTATGAATGTTTTTCTTATTTTAAGTTTAATTTTACTTTTTCATTTTCTTTATGTGATGATTTTATTTGTATGGTGTGATGATTTTATTTATATAAAAATATAAAAATATACATAAAAATTTATTAAAAATTTATATAAAAATATTTTGCTATCTCTTGATTTTGTGCCTACATATTTGTGGATATGTTGATGTGTAGTTTGTGGTTGAATTGGAGTCTACTGAGATGTCGCTCATTGTTACCTTTTTTATCATTGTGATTAGAGGGTTGCTATTAACATTTTATTATGTTCTTTTCAAGATACTTCACCTTTTGAATAACTATGAATATGAAAATTAACAAATTTTATGCGACTGGCAATTTGTCATACCTTGGTATGGCATTGCTCGGTGGTACAGTATAATGGTATCTGTGCCATCGTCATACATTTACCATACAGTGGAGCCCTTATTTTTCTGATTTGGTATATATTTAGGTATGTCTTTTGTGAATTATAGATATGGGCACAAAAATTCTGAGTTAGCATATAAAAAAACTAAAAAATTTTTAGGAAATACAAAAAAATGTGTGAGTTTTTCTGATATTCATGATTCTTTTAATTACCCTTATGATTCTAAACCATATGTTGCTAAGGTTTATAAAACTAGAATTTTTTGGAACTCCAAATATAATAGATTATCTCATATGCCAGAGCATAAAATTAATATTTTGAATGGTAGAGATGAAGTTCAAAGAGATAGGTATTATGGTAATATATCTGAAACTAAACCTTTCAAAGATATCCATTGTCTAAAACTTAAATTCAGGTCTTGCACTGACAAAAGATGCAAGGCTTGTATCATGATTAGTGATGAACAGTTAGATATGAATTCGAGTTATATTTTTTGTAAAACCTTTAATTGTGTTTACAGAATGTTATGTAATGTATGTAAATTCTCTTACATAGGACAGACCTCGAATACTATCAACATTAGACTAAATCAGCATAGATCTGATTCTAGGAGATTTGAATGTAACAAAAATCAGAGTAAGGTTGAGATCGGGCACTTTAACAAGCATGGATTTAATAACATAGCTGTACACATACTTAAAATAGTGCCAAATACCAAACAGAGATTGTGGTTTGAAAACTTTTGTATAGGTGCATTTAGAACATTTTATCCTTATGGTCTGAATATAATATGGAACGGCAGAAATGTTTTGCCATCCTTTAAACAAAAATCTGAAGAGTCATTATTTATTCCGAAATTCGATAAATCTTTTGGTAACAACATTAAAGTTGGAATCTCAAGAATTTCAAGATCTAAGCGTGGAAAGAGAATTACAAGAAACAGCACTACTCTCAAGAGGTCTATGTTGGAGTTAGCTAATAAATTTGATGATAACTTTAATGCAGGTTTAATTAAATCTTTTATGTTTGGAATGAATAAAACAGAAATTAAAATTATGACAGATATTTTAAGCAGATGTAAGTTTTTGGATTCCCATGGTATGCATATGATTAGAGATCTTAATAATTATCTAGTACAAAAAATGAATATCAAATTAGATGCAGTAGAAAATTACACTACAGAATATTGTACCATGTTATTTATGAATAAATCCTTTAACAAAATTAATTTTTCAGGTATATTTCAGAAATATCAATCCTTTTTTCCTATTAAAAATATTATTATTAAAAAGGCTTTCAAATATAACAAGAAACTTGGTAGATTTATTTTCAATTATAATCAAGTTTCGGAGCTCCTATGTCCGGAGCAGTGTAAATGCTATTTGTATTGTGATTATATCGATGAATATCATCAGCACGTTGTCACTGGAGACCTTGGCATTGTAAAAGATGACTTATTGAGAAATTTTATGGAAAAAGGTACTGGCTTTAGACTTATGATCACAAAAAATAAATCCAACGTTGTAAAACAAATCACAAGAGATTTGGATACTTTCTACCTTAAAATGGCTATTAAATACGGAATGCCGATAGAAGCATTCAATCAATTTAGATCTCTTGTAGCAATAGAAATTGGAAATTTGGATTTCAGCGTTGAAAATGAAATTATGTATAAAGACCTTAAAGTATCGATAGATAATATTCAAAAGGATTTCGTGATAACTTATGTTGATAAAGTCTCTGCTAATTATGCAATAATATGTAAATATTTTTATAGTAAATTATTAAGTGATCATATTTTAAAGAATAATGCATTTCAAAAGTCGATTCACAGTAATAGAGAAGATGATAATCGTCTTTTGGCTTTAAACAAAAGATTAAATATTCATCTCAAAACTATTAAATACCCACGAATTTTTTTAACACCAAAATTCCACAAAAATCCAATAAAATTCCGTAGTATTACTAATGGGTATAATACATATATAACGAAGTCTGGGAAGATTTTACAATCCCTTCTTCAAAATACTATCGATGGCTTTCAACACACAGCAATAATTAAAAATAGCTTAGAGATTGTTAAAGTCACGAAGGATATGACAGTTTTTTCCATGCACGGCTTTGACTTCGAGGATCTTTTTAATTCTATTGATATAGATGATATGATTAGAGTTCTACATTTAATTTATGATAAATATGATTTGCATAATTCAATGAAAAAGGAAAAATTTGATATCCTGGTTGGTCTTGTTTTACAAGAAAATTTCATAGCATTTGATCAAAATCTTTTTAAACAGATCAGAGGATTGCCTCAGGGTGGTCCTGCCAGTAATAGTTTAGCTAACTTATATTTACATTTTTTCGAAATTGATCATATTTTTGATGATTCTTTCTTATTATACCGTTATATAGATGATGTAATAGTTTTTGGTAAAAATAGTGAATTCAAACCAAATATTTTGTTCTACCCAGACAATCTCAACCTTCTTAAAACTAATTTTAACTCTAATATGGTTGAATTCCTAGATTTAGACTTGCATCTTATTGACAATAGAGTAGTCTGTAACATTTATGACAAAAGAGATTCTTTTAGTTTCCATATAATTAAAATTCCTGTATGGAACAGCAATTTGCATCTATCAATTTACAGAAATATTGTTTTGAATTTTTTACTTAGGAATGATAACTTAACTACCAACAAAATAGATAAATTTAATAATATCAAGAAATTCTTCCAATGCTGCTTAGATCATGACTATCCTTTTAACTTCTTAAGAACATATATTCATCACAAATACATTAATCGTCTTGCTAGTTCTGATTTCAAAACCACCATACAACAATAGGATTTCAAAGTCAGCATTTTAGTGGTTTTGCTGTGAAGATTCTGTTTTAACACTCTTCACACAGTTTATTTTTTAAACACCCTTCTTAAAAATCCTATAATGTGAAAAATTTCTACATTTTTAGCAACCAAAACAAATTTCTACATTTTGACAACCAACCAATTTTCTACATTTGTGACAACCAACCAAGTTATAGCCTACTAATTTTGAATGTAATCTTTCTTGGCGTCTTCCTTACAAGCTGGTATAAAGGATGCGTTTAAGTGCAATTTAGATTTTTATCACAACATATATAAGCTTTCCATCGGTTTCAAGAGTGTTGGATCTCCTGGAGTAAGCTTTGTGAGCAGAAGTTTTAAAATCTTTTTGGAAGAATCCTTTTACTGGGTAATTCTTTTGATATTTTTCTGCTTAAACATTTTGGGAGAATTTTTGCTTAATAGTAGTCGGTTGTTCTTTCATATTTATATGAGATTTTTTATACTTTGGATTTTTTATATTTTGGATTTTGTATACTTTAAATTTCTATTTATTTTATTTTGGTCTTTCCTACCGAGTTGCAAAGGGGAAGGTTGGCGCCTTCAAACTAGTTTAACCCCACTTATTCGGTCCTAAGTCCGAAATTGCATTTTGACTCGTTAGGTTCTTATTTGTATTTCATTAGATTTGATCTTAATTTTTTTTCCCCGGTTATGTTCTATTTTTTATATAAAATTTTTTTCCATATATATATATATATATATATATATATAATACCTAATTAAAATTAATAGTAATCCAGTTAAAACTAATTACTTGGATGGATCATTGTATATATTAAGGATTATACGGTACAAATTTCAAAGCTTTAATGGCATTTTTTATCAAGTTATCGAGCAATACTTGATTCTGGATAGCAACTACCTAACGCACATTTCAGATTATCTGCTAGAAAAGAGCCTGATAAAAAATGAGTTAATTATTTTTCTACCGCGCGTAAATGAGACTAACATTATATTTGTAAAAATAAATCATTTCAAGAAAGAATTGTGCAATTCATGAAAAAATTCTAGTTTGTTAATTGTTTATTGAAGAGCAAATGGATTTGGTCAAAATTTAAAAGTTGTGTGTATTTTTTATGATATTATTATGAATGAAATTAAAACTTCAAAACGGATTCTCCCAGAGCACAAATACTAAATTTCATTTTGATAACTCAGATAATTAAAAATCTAATTCCCAAGAATAGAAAAGCTCTCCCATTTTTATATATTTGTTTTTGGGGATATATATATATCCCATGTGTGTGAAATTCAACACTTTTCTTATTAAAATATAATTTAAGATATTTATTTCAGCAAGTGCACATATGCAATTCTTATATTTTGATATATTTTACTTATAAATTGCTATTTGATTTTACTTTCATTTGTGCACCATATTAACCTGCGAAAACTTTTAACATCATGAAAATAAAAAAATAAAGTCATAAACATTTTTTGTACATGTTGTTCATTAGTTCTGAGCACGGAATTAGCTCCGAAGTGTGTGCATTTTTTTAATAATTATTAAGATATAGTTTTATGAAATATTGATCTTTCATTCGTTTTCCTCTATATATTCGTTATGGCAGTAGACTGTTTAATTGTTCTACATGTGTGCAATTTTTTATGTTAAGTAGTTTTAAATAAGCTAATTAACATTTCATAAAAGTTTCAGACTATTCGATGAATATTTTATCACGGTATTCATGGAAGGAAAACTTCAAACTCATATTTCTCCATGTTGAATTTTTGTACGTATACTGTTATTCAAAACCCTAAGGCTTTTTTGATAATAGAAGTATGGACTTGAAATTTTTGATGCATATTCTGAAATGCATGTTTTTTAAAACTGCATATGGAATCAGCTCTAACATGTTTAGTACTTCTAAAAAATTTCAAAATCAATAAAAATAAAAATATAAAAAGAAGTAACAGAAACAACTCATGTACAGTTTTATGTAGTATATTATAAGGTACTTGGAAAAAATTTTTGAAAGAAAAGAAACATATTTTAAAAAACCTAAAAAATTTTAAAAAATGTTAAAAAAGTTTTAAAAATTTTTAATTTTAGAAAAATTTTGCAACAGAATAAAATTTTTTGTATGGTATTATTATTATATTAACCTTTATAAAATACAATTAAAACCAAATAGCAAATATTAAAAATAAACAAAAATGTGATTCTTACTTTCTCTCTATCTCAGAGTATTGGCAAATACAGGTGAGGGTTGGCTACTCGCAAAACTTTGTTAAAACCTGTAATCCTGATTCTTAAGGCCAGGAGTTTGCTATAGTACTACTGTGGCTAAAACTTTACACTATCATGACTAGTTATCTTAGGTTTATAACTATTATGTGTATATTTTTGAATTATATATAAAATATATATATATATGATATATCTTCGCAATAAAATATAAAGAATGGAATCGAATTATTATGACCGCATGCTAGTATCGAAAATTAAACAGCGTTTTGCAGCGTGGGCAATAGCTAGATTGCATTGGAGTAATTCTATAAGATTATGGAAATTTGCCACCGCTATCTAAAGCAATACAAAGTGCATTTCGTCCAATGGTAGTGGTAAGATACACAGTAGAGGGCTCAACACGGCGATTGGGATTATATCAAAAATGCTGTATTGAGTTCATGTCTGGTGAATTTGGCTATCTTTCTCTCACTGAAAAGCCTCTAATCTCATCATTATGAAAAAATGAAGTTGACACGTAAGGGAATACATAATCGGTAACAGTTTATAATTACCTTGATCCATTTATTGTAGCCTCCTCCACAGATGCAAGAGAATCCAGGCAATGCCATGAAAACATTTCTTAAACTATGACACCTTACTATGTTTCTTGAACAGTAGTTGTACGTTGCCTTTCCACACCTTTCTTATTTGAAATGTATTTCAAAGGGAAATTTAACTTAGCTGAGAAGGTATTTGTCCAGTATTGGCGTTACAGACCAAATTGAAACAATTTCTGTCGAAGCACCTTGATCAGTTTGGACACAGTGACCATTCGTTTGTCTTGGAATCACATATGTAATATGGTTCACAGCACTGCTGTCTTAAAAACTCATATTTGAAAACTTCCTCATTCGTTCGACACGTTTCTTTTCTTGCCACATTATGCCAGTCATTTCTCACTCAGTCAAAGTTCACCTTTTTCTTCAATTGCATTTGATATAGCACAGTTTTAATATCATTTATTTTTTTATAATGCCTTCATTCACAGTACACAATCAGCACAGCAGCAAGTGATCAGTTAACGCTGGGAAAATTCTGAAACATTGTTATCCTTGGCACGAAAACTTGTAACGAGTTTTACAACTAATCCTCTTGGGGAGGGGAATTATTCTTTTGCCATGGCTTGAGATTAAAACCACCTTTCGTACAGGTGACTTGATTTTATGCTAATGTAAATGCTATTTATATCCTGGAAAGGGGTGTGTTCAAGTTAATCGTTAATCGTGAATTGTTAGTAATCCTTAATTGTGAGTTGTCTGTTCTGAGAAGTTATCGTTCGAGCTATAACTGCCTTTCCGAGAAGGGGAGGTAATAGAGAAGCTGATTTGATGAGGACTGTAGGAGGTTTAGGAAAGAGCTGACAAGTTATCTACGAGTAGATCAAAAGATAAGTGTACTTTGAATAACCTTATAAGTTAAATTTAGAATTATAATTGCTCCAACGGTAATTAAACTAGGATTGATCATAAATTGATACGTCATAAATAAAAGAATTTATTTTTATAACAATTTCTGCTTCTTCAATGACAAAAGCTACATCTGCAACCTCCGGGATGCGACAAATCAATGATCATTTCCTTTTGTAAATCAAATATATCGCATTCTTACCCATTGAAGCAACTGACGATACGGTACCAAGTATCTTATGTTTCCCGCTTTTACACGAGTGGTTCCATGCTGCTGACTAGCGTGACCTGTCGCACTTTAGTAACCATATGCTGTGTACGCCTGAGTTATGGAGCATTCATAATGATGTGAATCGACCCTATAATAGTTCTATAATAACTGAAACATATTATGATATACTAAATTTCATAGTATCATTTAATTGGGTACAATATACAAAAACACAACAAAGTAAGAAAAATAAGCTAGAATTTTGTGTTTACATGTTAAAGCAAATATGTACATTTACATTTTTTCATATGCAATATTATTTCTAGCTTACTTTTTATTTTTATTTAAGGAACAAAACGGAGAATATAATAACAAAACAGTATGTAATCTTTAATAATAAAAGTATTTAATCTGCAGATAATTAATTCAAAGTATATTTGTGTGTGTACATATTATTAAATGTGTATTATAACCAAGCAGTTCTAATTTATAAATATTTGCTTAAAAATAACCATTATTAAAAAGATTAAAAATATTGCTAAAAATCTACGAATTGTGTGATTAACTAAAATTTTACCCTTCAAAAGGAAAGCTGAAGTATTTTGCGTATTTTAACAAAATATCAAGTTTGCATAAAGAATTAAAATTGAATTTTTTGTTAGTTTATAACATGAAGTTCAATAGAAAAATCTGCATATTGCGCTAAATGTATATTGCTCATATTTCTTCGGAATTACATTTTAATAACATCTTGAAAATAAAGTTTTAAAATGGAAAAAAGTCAAATTACTTATCTGTTTTTATTATTAAAATTATTGATTTCAAACTCTAAAATTAAGCAACTTAACTAAATTTGAACGAATATAAAAATATTACTACTGAGCTTTTGAACTACAATTTTTATTTTTATGGCCAAACATCACATATTGAAATAAAAGTTTACAAAAATTTGGAAGAGGTTTCCTTCTCAAATTAAAAAGAACTAGAACAAATGCATAGCTAATGTAAACTAGTCAATATTTATATATTTGAAAAAAAAATTATTTATGTCCCGTTAACTGGAGAACTTGTAAATGCTATGTAACTTCTGCTAACTCATGTTTAAAAAAAACGAATTATTGAGTTGTTGTGAAAAAGGACTTTTGTTCCACATGAAAATTAAAACTATGTATATATATGTATCATATTTTCATATATATTTTTTATCCATTTACTGAAAGAGATGTGTGCTTAGGAAATGCCAAAGATATCGTTTATTTTCCCTTCTGATATATTTGCACAATATTTCATCAGTAAAGAAAAAGCATTAAGTGCTTAGATACGAAACACAGTGTATTATATGACTATTACAATTTCTATTTACGCAAAATAAGAAACAAGACACCCTACTAGTTAAGAGTGTTTATTCAGTGGACTAAGTTAAATTATATACCTGGTTAGGAAACATATATCACTTTCGAGTCTTTTCTTGAAAACGTGAAATACGATTTCTTGGTACAGAAAAAAACCAGAAATAAAAGCAATAGCTATATAAACAAGAGAAATCTCTAAAGCTATTTTTATAGCAGACTAGCTATAAAGAAGATATATTGCATACATAGCTCTGTGTTACCGCCATTACAAGCAACCAGATACACCAATGCATCTGACGCTGTCTGAAGTAGCGTCCATTACTTTTGTTATCCGTGCACGGTAATGGTCAATTTATTTATCTGATGGACCTCCATTATTTCCGCATTTTAGTGCGTTATTTCTATTAGATTCGTGGCTATTTTACGAACACTCAATGTATACATGCCTACTTGCAGAATTATTATTGCAATCACGCAAGCAAACTTCTTGGCTTACAAATCAAATGTCAGTGGAACATCTGGATATGGTGTATGATTACAGTTGTTTACAAAAGACCCTGTCGTCAACATGTATTTGATTAGTTTTCAGAGATATATCCTTTCATATTGATATGAAAATATGTACCTCAATTCCGTAGTTGGTTAATTGCATTTAATGTATATGATATCGATGCTACTCAATTCATTGTTCAAAATTATCTATGGATTGTTGTGTATGTATATTAAGTGATAACTAAATGATAAATGCTTGACTATTCAATTTTATTCTAGTGAAAATTTCTTAATGATTCGAATATTTATTGTTTCATGATTTAAAAATCAGTATTATTTGTGGGATATCTGATGTATAATTCGATCAAATGCTTATTTATCAATTGATAATTTATGACATGAAATACGACATGCATCTTTCAATACAGTTTCAAATGTCCATACTAGATGGGTTTTTCATGCAAATCTTTTTTACCTTGACAAGTTCTAAATGAGTCGTAATAATTTTGTTTTTTGTTTTTTGTGAAACGAATATCTATGGGAAATACATAATTGCAGAAAGTTATCGTTTTCATTATAAAGCCAAAGAAAAACAAAACAATAATTTTTCACTGTTCTAAAATAAATATATCTTAAATAGAGAGATAAAAATTAAACTATAAAAACAAAGTTTTATGTAATCTTAATTTAAAGACTTAAACAATTATAAGAGTAATGTATTATACATTAAAAGGCATAGTAAATAGCTATTAACATAAATATTTTTGCGAATTTTATGTAAAAAAGTGTAAATAATTTGCATTTGGATGTGTAATGCATTTATATTACTCTATGCTATATTTACTTTATGCTAAATTTGTAATATTCGCAAGCAACGCGGCCCCTTACGTTATAATGGTGAAATCTGGGAGATAGAACCAAGTTGGCATCATTTTTGGCGACCAATTTAGAAACTTTGGTGACCATGTTGGCGATCCTTTTTGGTAAGTTTGGGACCCTCTAGTCTCATCCGGAAACTTGCAGAGAAATTCACTAATGTCAAGACCTATGATGCAAGTGGATTTTCTTGAAAGTTTGGCGAGAGATATAAATAGGGAGGTATGCTCACTTAACTGAAACAGTATGGTTTTGACCAGCGGTTAGTGAGTATTGTTTTGACTAGCGACTAGTAGATTTGCCTTGACCATTATTAACCTATTAAGTTGGCTGTGGTTGTGAATTATCTTTTACATACGTGTATTTTAGACACTGATAATTGTGTCTGAGTGCTGTTGAAGGTGTGAAGACCTTCTGAGATTTATTCTGTGAATATTGCTGCTGAATTCTGCATTTCAAAGATTGGATTTTCGACAAGAAATTCGCATCGCTCTTAAAGACTTGTTCTTTGTGACCGATTTGCATAAAAGCCACGAATCCCAATCAACGTAACAAAAATATGTATCTGTGTCGATGGGATATCACCAACTATCGACAATCAAAATGTAAATTTCAATTTATTTAAAGCTCTTCCAAATTCTGAAACAAATATTTGTCATAATTAAAGAAAAAGGTAAAACTCTCTTAAATTTGTAAGAAGCATTTAGTACAGAAATATATAATGAGGTATTATATTTGCTACAACATCAAAAATTATTCCTGATTTTGAGTCAGCTCGAATTGTTCTTCATTAAATACCTGACAGCATTAGTCGTGTGTTTAAGGTCGTGAACTCGTAGCTGGCGCCGATTCATTCGAATCATAGCTCCATCAAATACTCAGCATGTAAAAGGATGATGCACCATCAATCTGTCGAGGTTCAAAGCACTCAAGTTGTGTGGCAAGAAAGATGGGTGAGAGGGATACCATTTAGGTGTCCCTTGAATCGATTTGAAATACATCAAAAAATTTAATTCTTAGTACAATTTCGCATCGCCAAAACTTGTGTAACTCTCTGTGGAGGGAACTGTGTGAAAAAATTGCATTGTGGCAATTAGTATCCACCTGTATGGTGCCGCACAACAAAGTGATACCAGCCCCTGGGAAATGTGCCAGAACACTAATGGTAATTACGAATCCGTTGCACCGTCTAAAAGGGAAAAAAAATATCAAATGAGTAGAAATTCGTCGAAAATAATTTCTGGTGTTCAGTTTAAAAAATTATTTTAAGTGCATTTGATAAGTACTGAAATTTGTTTAATATTTAAAAAATACGAATTAATATTCTCTCAATGACATTTTAAATTTGAGGAATGCGTACAATAAATTCCATTCGGTAAATTTTATCAATATAACAAGAAGCGGATTTTTTTAAAATTTATTTAATCGTATATTTCAGAGATTCCCAAAGTCTTGTCTCACAAACCCTTTGCCATGTTTTTCAGTTTTTTAGACTCTTGCGTAACTAATATTGACTTTTTTTTTGCAAATTTATCTACTTAATTGTCTTTTTGACAGCTATTATAGAGCTACGTACTTAAAAAGAGTTAAATTTCTAACTGTAATGTGTGAATTATTGTGTTTAAAACTTAAGAAGGACATGTTAATTCATTAGATTAAAATTTAATTAATACAAAAAATAACTGATCAACAAACAAATGGTTTTAATGAGTGGGATGAATATGGTGCTTCAATAACAAATTTTCAACATTTGGTATCAGTCTTGTCACGCTTAGCATTAAATCCCCTCTGCTAATTGTGATCAGTGTTTCTTTCTTTCCTTGTTTTGTTTTGAAGATATGCAACCACGCTGAAACTTATCATTAGGAACTGCAGTTAAAAACTTTTTCACGAGGTTTCCTAATTCGGGCCGAATACAAGTTTTGTCTTTTCAAAGCAAAATGGCTTGCATCCGTTTCAAAATTTTACATTAAGATCTTTGTTGGTGTCTATTCCAGTTAGTATTAGTTGTAATATGAATTTCTTTTTCAATGTGATCATATGAATTAATTGTCCACTGTGGTAATACCATAGCCAAATCATTATCAAAATTGCTTAAAAAATCTGAATAAAGAGCATTTATATTTTGAACGTAGATTTAAACGTCCTGACAGATTATCTGTGACAAGTTTATGAAATTCTTTACCTCAAATACTGTACTGCTTTAGCTTAATTCTGGAAAGAAATGCTGTATTGGTCTTTGTTTTAATAAAATTTGCGCTGTTTCCTTACTGTGGAGCAAATTAACCTCATTAAATTAAGTAAAAAATCTGTTAAATAGATAAAATCGAATCTCTACTTGTGATCAAAAATTTTCCTTTAAAAATAAATTCACGTTCTGCTTTAATTAGAGCCACTATCATGGAATCACCTTCGAACCTTACGGACTCCAAATCTTTTTTCGCTTACATGGACTCCTTCTTCATCCTCATAGCCCACTTTGAGAATCACTAGTATATTCTTTAAAATAGTCTAAAAATTTCTTAAAACTGTTTTCAGTTTTAAAATAACTGTGCAATATTAAAGATTTAGTAAAAAAAAACACATTATTATGACTAGAACAAGCAATAACTAAATACGGGGCGCATAAAATGTTATAAAACGTCATAAAATGCATTAATAAATTTAAAATCTTTGCCTAATTAACATATTTTGTTTGGATACTACTACTGAAATATTCAAAAAAAGTATTTAATACAATATAAAAATGCTGTTTTCTGACATTATATTAAAAAATAAAAATAAATGAGTGCTTCTTGTAATCGACTTAAAATAACGAAAACATCTAAATAATGAAAAAAATAAAGAATTGTAAAGTGAAGGATTTTTACAGAACTTCATAATATTAAAAGAAATATTCACTATGTCAAGGAATATTCCAAGCATATTTTTCATAACATATTAATGCCTAAACATTTTGACTTTATGATAATAAAATTTATCATATCAGAGACGTCAAACTCCTGATAATTTCTAAAAAAGACCAAAATAAATTTAACAAGACTAAACTTGTGAGAAAGTGGTGTGCCCAGAAAGGTTTTCCATGACAAAAGAGGTTTAAATTATATGATTCATTATATGAGGGAGATACGGGTAATTTATCACTAGAGACATTCGATAGACTTTGATTGAAACTGTCAAAATTTCTATAGATAAATACTCTTTAAACTGAAACTTATATTAAAGCATAAGGAACTTTTTATTTGATATTTCCATGAGTTTATTTTTGAATAATACCGAATATAGGCTTCAAAAAATAAAAGAAAATGATGTCCATTATATAATGCAAGGCGGATAAAATGACTGATGCAAAAAAAGTGGTAGTAGGGAAATACATTATTGAAGTATGTAAAACATTAATCGCTGTTAGTGCATTTTTGTTGTGCATTTACTTATATCACTCTGGATATTATCCTTTAGTCTTTTTCCTTAATTTTGTGTTCGATTTACTTACAATGCATATATGAATGCTTTTTTGTTTAATCAATTAAGTGGTCATTTTTTTTCCAAAAGCAAACATCTCTTTGTAGATTAGTCAGTGGTCACCTTAAATTACTGTCCTACTCCAACATTAGCAAGATCTTCCCAATCTGCACCAAGTGTTGCAATACTCAGGCTACTACCAATCACATCTTTGATTATCCAAGACCAGACAGTCAAGATCTATATTTTTCGATGCTCGTATCTGACTTTTTCGAGTGAGCAAGAATATGGACCTGATTTAGCTCTGCTAAATATAGGATATTAGTAACAGCAATAGGTATTCAGATCGCATGCTCGGAACAACACTGGACTGGTTATAATCAAAATGGTATTATTTTGTAAATCATGTTTCATAATTTTGCGAAAAAATAAGATATAGTTCAGTAAATATTTTGATTTACATTTAAATTTGCACAGTAATTGTTTCTCTTTTTACAAAATAACCAAATTTAAGTCTTGCAAATCAACATTATTTTCTTCAGAGTACTCTAGAGCGTTATTGAAATTATGTAATGTGGGAACTGATGTAGCTTGAACGTAGTAACAACTAAGCATTGAGATTTAAAGATATTTTTATCGTTTAGACAGCTTATCCAAAGTGTATAAGATTATCTGCATGCAATATTTTAAAATACGTTATTTCGTACAGCATTATAAATCTAAAAAATTCTAATAAATTCTAATAAAAATTGAATTATAGCGATAAAGTACTCTATATACTTATTACATAAATACTATATTTCACAAAAAAGGCAAAAATAAAAGGACAGGGAAGTTAAATGTCAATTTCTTATCGAAGGTTTGATTTTGTTGAAAATAAATTACAGCTGTATATTTGTTTATAAATATATTTCCACATATCAATTTATATTGCTTTTTTAAATAATCAACAGAATGTGCACATTTACTGTTATCCATATTTTTAAAAAAATCTTTTAATTGTTTTACTTTTCTTTCCTATGAATTTGATACATTATAAATATATCATGGCTGTGTATACAATTTCATAAATTGGCATTTTATATATCTGTGAGCATTAAGCAAAGATCACAGAATAAAGTTCCATTTTAATTAGCGTAATTACAAAATATTTCAGTTTATCCAACAGGTACTCAAGGTTCTTTAACAGGCTGCATATTCTTATGACATGGATGAAGTCAATTTCTTGCATCATGAAAATCCACCGGCTTTTGGTTAGGGTTGAACCCGAAAATTTTGGTACACAAGGTCAGCTCCCTTTCTCTATATAGAGATGTATAAAGTTTGTATTCCTGACTTTATTTCACACAATATATAATGAATTAAACTTTTTTAGAAAATGCAGAGAGGTACATTGTTTTCAAACCAAGAAATGCATCTGTTAGCGATTTCATAATAATTTAAGAAACATATTTATTTTCTTAAATATCCAGTCTCTCTATAAGTTCTTTTTAATTCATTGGATTACTTTGTCTTATGCAACTCTTATCTAAGGTTATTTTCTCTGACTAATTTGATTTGCTTTTAAACTTACCAAAATGTAAAGCTTATTTTTGTGGAATTCTGTACTATCGTTATTTAATAGGATTATCTTGTAAGATTTCATGTAATCCCATCCAATTTTTTCAGTATCTTTAATTGCCTTTCATAGGAGATATTACAAAATATTTAGTCATAAATATGTAAGTTGAATTTAAGACCCACACGTAAAAACGAATTTCCACATAACTTTAAAGAAAATATTTGTCTCTACGATTTTTAATTGTTAAACAATACATTATATTATGTTTTCTAATTAATAAGAAACCAATATTTTTTTTCCAAGTTGATGTTAAAAAAATTTAGTAGTTATACTTCATGTATCAAAATTTAGGAGAAATATTTTTCTCAAAGTAAAACTAAGTCTTGAGTATCTTTCATTATTCTATTATCTGTCCCATTTCAATACCTGCATAAATTATACGAAAAGTAAAAAAAAAGTCATTGCTGTATAGAGATAATTAAGTATCATCAAATTAGTTGTATATTATATAATAGTACAAGCGTGTCACGTGTCAATCAGAAATTCATATTGACATTGGGAGTATACTGAGTAATAATTTGCTGAGCATTGTCCAATCATTTAGCGCGCTTCTATTCCCGTTCACGGATGCTAAAGGCCATGCAAAATGCAATTACATGTGCATGAGATCACGAAATATGATAATTAGAGCAGTTTACACAAGCAGCTGGGATTCTGCTTGGATGTATTTTACTATGGAAACATGTTTTAAAGTAATCTACATATTCGGGGACGGGTGGGCATATATATCTTAGTATACACATATCAGTGAAAAACAAAATCAATCCAACAATGTATAAAATCAAGTGGTTACTTTAATATTCAGCTTGGATAAAATATGGACTTATATACCAAATTTTAAGTTAAATTCCATCTTAGGGAAAATTTGGAATCTATAAGAAAATATAAATATTCTCAAACACATCACAATTAGGAGAGAAACCATGGACAAAAAAAGTCTCTCGAAATATATTACGCTTGCATGTAGTCACATTAGGTAATAAAAACACTTTAATGTCAACTAGTAATTTTTAAGTTAAATAAAATTTTTTTAGTCATATTTAAGATAACTGTCCGTATTTAAAATAATGAAATAAAAGTATATACATTAATATGCTACCACTATTCACATATTTATAAAACTTTTAAAATGTCAGTAAAACATCAAAATTGTTATCAACATTTAAACCTTTTTAAAAATTTAAATGATTTTCTGATCAAAATATGGCTCTTTTGGATGTTAAAATATATTTCCTGCAACAATCAAGTATTTTATAATGTTCAAATCATTTAAATATTAAATTAGAATTATATTTACAAGATGAAATCCTCTGTTTTTATTTGATTTTTTTAAAAATTTTAACTAATGTAGGAACAATGGATAAATAAGGTATAAATTAAATCGTGGAATTCTTATTAGTTAAACTTTGTATATGAATCTAATTACATATATTAACAATGTTTTTTTTTTCCAAATTATCATTGATCAGAATGCTCGAAACTTAATTTACGAAACTAACGCATTAAAGCCATTATTAATTTTTGATAATTTTATTTTGTTTCTTCGAAATGAATGGAACTCAAGGAGTAAAAAAAAATGCTGTAAAATATGATTTCCTATTCTTTTTTTAATTATGTGTTGAACTTTTTTGTATAAATCCAGTTCTTAATAATGTCAAAGATGTCTCGGTATTTTGTTTTTATTTTAGAATTTCTAAAAAAAGAATGCTTAATGAAAAAAAAAATCTCAAAATATCTTAGAGTGAGTTAAGAAATGCATCATTAGTACATTTCTCTTTATATATATACATATATAAAAGTTTGCTGTAATAAATTTATTACGTAATATTGCAACAATGTCAACGTTGAAGATAACTCACCAAGTTGGCAACCCCAGCAATGAGTATTAACAGTTGTATAATTTGAATAATAGGGGCTTGTCAGCCATTAGAAGAAGAGGGGGTGCCCCTTAATATTGGGCATCTTCTCACATATGAGTGAAGACTTCCAAAATTAACTTGCAAAAGAATGTGATTTTTATAAATTACTAACATCACTTACATATTAAATTATTAATACCAAAAATTATTGATATTTTATAAAAAAATTACACATAGCAACTATTATAATTTTGTTAGTTATTAAAACTAATTGGAATACTTTTATAAAAAAAAAAAAAATATGAGTTTTAATTCAATCCGACAAAATTTTAAAATTAACTTCAAACTTAAAATAAAAAGTTTGTACAGAAAAAGTAATATTATAATCATCGTTACACACTTCATCCAGTATGTCGTGTTCTGTACTAAAAGCAATAATCAATACATTGATGAATTGATATTGAGGTGAAAAACGCAACCTTCCACGGTATAAAAGCACTCGATGCATCCAACTTCAACCAATGGAACGCTTTTTGTATTCGCTTTTAAAAGAAGATAGCTGTGTAAGTGAGAGGGAAGAAAGACTGAAAGAGTAAACCCAAAATAAAACGGCTACGATATACGAGTATTTCCCCCTAACCGTCGCCGCAACAGATTCTTTTTTCTTCTTTTCTTCCAATCGTATATTTTACCAAACGATCCCGAAGCCGAAACACTAGCAGACACTTACTTTCAGGAAAATGTCCCAGAGACGCCATCTTGAAAACTAGTGTCGAAATTTAAGAAGTTTTTTGAGCTGTTCTTCTCAGCTTTCCTGGAGTATCGACTTGCGCAGCTTCCCATTTGCTAGATTTTTTTCAAGGTCTTACACTTCTCTTTTCATTCTTTCCTTCTTTTTTTATTCCTTCCCCTTCTTTTATTATTTTCTTGCTTCTTAAGAGTCCGTTCTTTTTTATTGCAACAGTTTGTTTCGTCCAAGTATCAAATCTTACGGGAAATATATATATATATATATATATATATATATATATATATATATATATATATATATATATATTTGAAGATACATTCGAACAGTATAGCAGTAAAGGCATTCGTTTTTAAATAAATGAAAAAAAATATTTTTGTTGTATATCACTTTCGAAAGTTCCAAGTATTACATTCTTGTAAAGAAGAGCATCAACCTTTTAAAGTTGTCTGTACATATATTTTGAAAACCTTTTTGGTTATTTATTTATTGTGTTAATTTTAAAAACTAACTTTTATGAATATAAGGATAACTTGTAATAGAATATGTGTTTTTTACTATAATAGAACTGTGATATTTAGTATAGTAACTGTCGCATTTCATGGGAAATAAGTTTTAACATTTGTTTTCGCACATATCGTGATAAGTTTATTAATTTCGAGTAATATCTATATATATATATGTGTGTGTTTCATGTTATTTCTTAAATTACAGAAAGGGAATTAAGGCTGCTTACGATATTTCACAAAGCATAATGTAATTTTTAAGTATCTTTTAATAATTTCATTCAGATATCTAAAAATATAAGACATTTTATTAATTTTTTGCAGTTAAAACGCGCATCCACTTGAATAAGTTCGCTTTTTCACAAGTAGAGATTTACTTTTATCTCATTAAGATATTATTTTAAAAAAATATTTTTTAATCCTAAAAGTATCAAAGTTTTAAGTGCAATCGTTTAATAAATCTAGATTGAAAAGAGACTTGGCAATAGAATAGGAAACATCTATATACACTCTGCCTCAAAAAATATATGCACCGAGATGAAAAAGAGCTACTATCACGAAACTTAACTCGTACGTAGCGCAGCAGTTGTTAACCCTTGTCCTCTTCTGGGTACATCTGACAAACAGGAAATTGCTGACGGGCGCAGAAAAAAAAGCTAAACAATTCTTAATATTTATTTACTTTAATGCAATCATAAGCATCATAAACAATATCCTATACTAAAAAGGTAACAAAAAATTCAAAATAGTTAATCCTTTCCTCTTGTTCCCGTCAAATTCACGGGGTGAAATTTCCCTCTCTATTCATCGTGCCCGTGACATTTCCGGGCTGGTGTGTTGAAAAGAAATTTGCCATAAAAGCTTGAAACAATCTATTTCTTAAGCCCGGAATATTGTTTTTTTTTCTTAATCTATACAGCAGATGGCAGCACCAGATTATTTTTAACGCGTTTGGCGATAATTAATTCTTTTAACTAAATGTCAGCACATCAAACATATATATTAGCGATATCTTTGGTCAAGTACTTTGTTACGCTCTTCGTAAAAACACGTAGGAAAAATTCTGGAAAAAAAAAAACTAAAAACTTTTTTAAATATTGTATACATTATACAGTTAGAGTCAGGAAATAAATCGGATTGTACTTTTAGTATTTTTTGTCACGACTACAATAAAAATATTGGAGCAGTAGACATTGTAGACGAATATATTGGAGATTACTGAATTGCTCGAAAATGAGATAATAAGTACTGTACGAAAATATTTTTTTATTTGTTCGATCAAACTATTTTGAACTAGTACCTTAATTATAAAAAACAAGGAGGCAAAAATCATATGTGATGTTCGTTTATCTGTAGTAGATGAACTTATTAAAAAGTATTCTATATCAGAAACCACTGCAAAAAGAGGCCGGCCGAATTTGGAGAATAACCCCAACCGTTTGATTAAAAGATATTTTATTAGACATATACCTTGAACTGATAAGAAATAGCAACCATCAAGAGAATGTAAAGTTTGTTGTTCCAAAAGAGATGAAAACGATAAGAGATCCAGAAAGAAAACTCAGTAATACTGTCCAGTTTGTGATTTTGGCCTTTACATCTCATGTTTTAAAATTTATCTCAGAAAAAAAAATTTCTAATGTTTATTAAAATTATGCAAAAGTGTAAAAAAATTCATTTAATGTTTAAAACATGTGTTCTTTAAAATGTTTCCTCTTTGTTAGAAAGCCAATATTCATTGATTATAACCTTAAATGTTTGCTTTACTTAAAACATTAAATTTCGTATTTCAAGCTAAAAATTAATCCAAAACTTAAAAATGAATAGATATATAGAACATGTACTTAATTTTATATAATTTTCTTGAATAAAAGAAATAGGCACTTTTATAGGACCGTTTTCTTCAAAATCATCCGATTGTTAAGGGGTTAAATTTTATGCAATTTTTGGCATTGCATATTATCCATTAATTGATATTGATATAGTATTAATTAGACAGTCGCAGGCGTAAAAAAAATATCTTCGTGGGCAAATTTGCCCCATGGGCAAGGGGTTAATAAAACCCTGATAAGATATAATTACAAATTTAGAAGACCATAGAGTTTTTTTTAAAAAAAATATGGCATGAAAATGATACAAAACAGTAGGTTTAAGTCCATCTCTGGCACCTATACAAGCCGAAACATGTAGTAGCATCGAATCCATGAGGTCAACAATGACCACTTTTGGAAGATCATGTCATAATATTTGCAACTGGGCAGTTAATTCACCAGTATTCCAGGATTGTTCCAATTGCTTCCAAGCAAGTCCCAAACGTCCTCTACTAGTGAGAGGTTTAGTGAACTGGCAGGCCACTGAAGTACATCGTATCCTTAAGAACATCGTTGGGAAAGTTACGCAGTATGTATGCGAGCGTTCCCATGCTGATAAATGGAAACTGGGTGACATGATAGCATAGGCGGTACAATTGGCGTTAAAATAAGGTCCACGTAACTACGTGCCATCAAAGTTCGTTGAAAGACGACTAGACTCGTGTGTCCCAACAAATTGCTCTGTCATATCTTGTGTATTTGCCGTTTGCCTCTCTACAGCGAATACCGTATCAGACTGGTGACCAGGCTGTCTCCACACGTAGATGGAAGGGTCATCAGCTTTGAGATTTAATCGGGATTCATCGTAGAAGATCACACTCAGTAGGTCACATTCCAGCTTGAGCGTGTTCGGCAAAAATCTAATCGACACTGCCTATGATGTGGGGTCAGTAGAAGGCGTCTTAAAGGTCATCGGCTCTTGATACCTGCATTTACTAATCATCTCCAAATGGTACGATTGATACCACCAGATGTCTGGAAGTTGGTAAATAGCAACGAACAGATTCTAGAGTCGTTGTTGGTGAGGACAGGGCCACACTATGACTGCGCAACCATCACGCATATTTGTGTTCCTGGGACACATGACTCTCCACGACAGTAGATCATCTATTTCGTGATCCATTGTTACCAACACTGAGCAACTAGCATATCGCTCCTATCGAGGTACCGACCAATACGCCTGTTCAACCAACCCGCTTTTCTGATGCCTATTATACGCCTCCTCCCAAAGTCCGACATTCGTTTTCATTGTCCCCTGTTACTCTGAATCAATACTAATCATTATACCGTAAATCCAAGCTGACAGATTTGTTTTAATATCCGTATGACACGAGCATTCGCGCTTTTAAACTCTCCCAACTGCGCATCTCATATGTACATAGCACGCTTACCCTTGTCTCATTGACATCGAAATTTAAATCATTTACTTACCTTTAACTGGACTACATTCCTGCCAATTTCATGATAGCAGCGAGATATATTTTTGGGACAAATTGTTTATGACAAGTTATTTTTTTAAAATTACCAATAATTTACATTTTTAAATACTTTTGAATATTATTAATTCAAGATTATGTTTAGAAATAAAAATAATTAAATAACAGAATTATTTTACGTATATTGTGATATTTCTGCTTGTTGAATTTAATATTCGTACTATACTAATGTGTGAATGAAAGACAAATGAACCAAAAAACCTGGCAATTATGCGTACATAATCTAATGAAGTTAACTAGATATAGTTTAAATGTGCAAAGGTTTGTTACTGACCTAATAAGAGGTGTAAGGGGCCCCTGTGGAATCCCGCTAGTAACGTGATGTGAAAGATTCAGTTTGTTTGTGTAATCCATGGGCTCCTGCAAATTTCAATTGTTCTAAAAGTATAGAGTAGTCTGAAAGAGAGAGAGAGAGAGAGGAAAGGAATCGAATTGTTTTTAATAAACAGAATGATAGGAATGCTAAAAAAAGTGAAGGATGGTTGATAACAGAATCTACTGACGTAAATAATGTGCTTTAAATAATTTCCAAGCGTGTACCAAACCATTAAAAATTTCCCGAATAAATTGTAGTAAGTCGACCGACAGTAACAACATTTTTCGAGACCTTTCTCAGTTGGTATGATAGCCAATATGAATAGAGGATCTGCATTTGGTAGTTCACTGCAGAGTTTGCTGCAACTACTAGTAAAATGATTTTTAGGCAGTTTTCAGATGATTAGGAAGAGTGGAATCTATGTCGGAAGCATAACTGTATGTACGATTGATTTGTGAGCAAAAAACAGCACGTCTACGACGGAGACAAAAAAATCGGAACTGGGCAGATAATAACTCTACTCTCTGATCAATCTAGATTCAATTTATAGAGTGATTCTCATCGCAGCATAACCTGGGGAAAATGTGTACGTGCATGGAACACGTTAGTACTTTCATATCAAAGAACGCGATCAGTATTGCAGGCATGTCGTTTTGGTTTGATTATGCATAATGTCTGCTGGAAGCTTTGATTTTTATACTTTTTAGAGGAGATTATGTTAATAAATATGCATCGCGGAGGCAATAGGACCTCAAGTTCACTTATTTAGAAGTTATTTGGTTCAGTGAAGCCATAATTCTCAAATTATAAAGGAACAACCTAAAATTGAACCAATAGCCAGAAAAATCTGTAGACTTAAATTAAATTGAGTATGTTTCGGTTCTTCGGCCTCCATCAGGAGATATTGCTCGACTCAAAGACATTTTCTTATGGAAGTAGTGAAATATGATCCAAATTCTCAATTGTCACACAAAACTTGCATTGCAGAAATATGTTCTCAGGTTATCCCCTACTAATGTCAGGCTTGTAGGGTATAATATCTTTTAGTTTTTTTTTTTCTTGCAGACACGGATGAATTCCTTGCTTCTTACTTTTGTGGCAGTTGCATAAATTAAGCAGTTGATTTTTATGCATTCTTAGACTGTTTTCTTTATTTAAAATACCTTTCAAAATTAAGTATGCCAAATTTCATCTTATTCTCCCTATTCGTACAATATTTAAAGAAATAACCACCATTTTTAACTTTTGGGCATCAGTGTACGTACAGCTAATTCAAATAATTTAACTTTTTTTTTTAAAAAAAAAGGCCTTTACAATTTTATTATAATTTGCTATAAAGCTATAATTTATTAGAACAATTCGCAAACTGTAAATATCACAAGAAGTAAAGTTTTACAATATATTGATTATTTTATAGTTCAATACTTTTTAATGAAGTTTGGGTGTTTTTTAAAAACTGGTTTGAGCTTGTTTTTATTCAGCTTTTTATTAACGTTGTACTCCAAAGTATTGCGAGGGATTGGTAACTAGCCTCATAATTTTGAACATAGGTCAAGTGACGAGAGCGACATCTGAGCTGTCTCCGACTGGATTGAACTGTAAATGTAAAAAATTATTCCGCCATAAGGATTTCATTATACTAAATGAATTTATGTTTTATTTTTTTTTCGTTTTATGTACGTATAAAAATAATACATAACGACGAAAAATAATACATGACGAATAGATTGAAACGCGTAGATCATATAATACTACATATTTATTTTAAAATAATAATCTAATATTCTGAAAATCTCATTTGAAAATAATTGTAATTGCTGCAGTACAACTAGTTACAATAATTTAATCTATACTTTATTAAATTAATTATAATTAAATATTGCATTTTAAAAAGTTTTTTAAAAATTATGTAATTATAATTTGAAAATTGAAAAAGAAAAGGAATCAAGTACATGTAAGCAATACTATACATATATTTTTTTTTAAATATATAAGAGCAATACATTAGAAAATGGACTAAACTTGATTTTATTTCAACAGTGATTATTATATTTCTCAAGTAATGACAACAAAAAAAAAAGAATGAAAACATAGACATTTATTATTGTTCATGAACGTTTTATAACAATTTTTAAGAAACTGTGCACATTCATTTGTATTCAACTGTGGCATATGTAACCATTTTATATTGATAGGATATTTAATTCTTTTCAAAAACTATATATGTTGATATTTTTTATGTTAAGCTGATATGCATCAGAGAGAAAAATTTATTAAAATGCTCAAATGGAAATGTTATTAAATTAAAGTAAAAAATAAATAAGTTTTTGTGTTTTTCAACAGTTATACTATGCTTGGTCTACCAATTCTGAACAGCGTTACGAAGTTAATACTAAACTGAAGGGAAAAAAAGGAACTATTTTGGATCTTTGCCTATTTGTTCAGCAAAATAATTTGTTAAAAGAAAAATGTTCTTTGTTATTAAACATATTGCAAACACTGAATAGGACACTAATTAAATCTCTGACCAACATGCGCATAGCTTACAAGAAGGTGGAGATAGTCGAACACATAGATTTTCACGCACATGATCTTTTTTTTTCACAATGTTCCGGTGACTCAGTGAAGCGTGTACCATTATCGCCACTTAGAGCCGGGGCACTGCCTGGGCGTTGTCCGCCTTGTTATACGGTCATGCATTTTATATCGGGGCGCAAACATTTCGTACGGTCATGCATCGGATGAGCTTTTGATAAATGATGACGTCGCTTCGTCTGCCAAAGTTCCATTTTTGAATAGCAATGAAGTCCTGGCATCCCTCGTACCAGGATCTGTCAAGCCTCGAAGGATTAATCTTCCCTTGCTAAGTTATGACAGGGCTGGGGTTTTGGAATAGGGGGTGGGTTCCCATTTCGCTTGCTGTCAGCAGGGTGGCAGTTGGCTCAATCGAGTTAGTGCCCAATTCGAATTGAAGGAAGTGCTAAGCAAAATACTTCTAAGT
The DNA here is from genome assembly GCA_019973975.1 of Trichonephila clavata. Taxonomy (NCBI): domain Eukaryota; kingdom Metazoa; phylum Arthropoda; class Arachnida; order Araneae; family Nephilidae; genus Trichonephila; species Trichonephila clavata. Next base: position 10,849 of record BMAO01016155.1, on the reverse strand, counting down.
CAGCTTTAGAAAGTTCTTTATATATATTTATATATATGTAGAAGTACGAAAAGCGTGCGTGGTTTTCTAACCATACTAGAACTTTTATTCGTAAATCGAATTGAATTGCCCATTCGAACGATTTTGAAGGGGGATTTATTTGACTCTTTATTAGATTTTCAGCGCCAGAATTGATCTGATGGTGAAAAAAAGAGAACGCGAGTGGTTTTCATTTCGATTTAGTAATGGTCCTGCTTACTTATCGACGAATTATTGAAAGTTATTCTGACATTAGAACTACTATTTCTTAGTAACGCTTTGTAAACTGTATTAAAATATTAGTAATAAAAATAATAATAATAAAATTGGGAGTATAAGATTTAGGTACTTAAATTTAAATAATTCAAAGACATTTTTATGGATTTAAGAATTGTATTATTTAATCATTACACATGAGTACCCTTGTCCATTTTATTAGTATTAACTAAGAAATTATTTCTATTACAATGAAGTTCTTTTAAAAATATAAAGGTATGTATTTATGTAATCCATAGCAATAAATATATTGATACGCATAACACAAAAAAAAAAAAATAAATAAAACAGTTATAAAAAAATTTAACAAATTAACTTTTTTTATAAAATTAATTAATTATGTGAGACGTTAAAATTTTTTTAAAAGCCAAAGAATAACATTTATTATTTTTGTAGAATGTGCAATATTAGTAAGAAATATTTTATTTACGTTGGGATACTTATTGAACAAGTTAGGTTCGGTAGCATAAAAATTAATGATCTCTAAATAGTAAATTAAAGAAGATTTCTTTTCTTTTTCCTTCTTTGTAATTTATAACTATCAACATTTTATGACAATTCCTTGTTATTTTTAAATTTTCACCGCATTTTCTTATGAATTTTTCAGCTTGTGTCGTAGTGTAAAAAAGAAGTTTTCGTATATATGTGTGTGAAACTTATTTTATTTTTAATTAATACTAATTTTTCTTCAGGTGTAATGAAAAATAATAATTTTTATATAATTTTATAATGAAAACTTTTGCATTGGCTTCTAATTATTTTTGCTGAATATTTTTTGTCTTAACATTTCGTGAAGTATCGCATTACAGCAGAATTTTCGATATTAAACTAAAATAATCTAATTTTTTTTTAAAAAAATGATTACAGGTAAATTATGTTAAGTCGAAAGAAGTAATGATAAAAAATAGACGTTCCAGATTCTAATATCTTGTGCATTTTTGTAAAAAATCTGAATAAATACGAATACATAAAATAGAATAAAAAAATACCGACTGATTTGGGGTACTTTTCTCAATCACAGTTGAGTGCTCTTGAATGTTATAATTATAATAAATCCATTGCCAAATAGGCATTGTTGCCAAATGTTAAGTGATTATTAGTTTTTCTAAATACTGTTGAATTCTTTATCCGAAATCTGACATCTGACCATATCAATAATCTTTTCTTTTCTTTTTTTTTTTGCAATATTTTTTAATTTAGTTAAAAACAACTACAGAAGAAAAGCCCTCGTGACCTATTAGGAAATCTTTAAACATCCTGAAAGATACATTTCACAAGATTGCAAAAGGTTTGCGAAGTTAAAAAAAAGGAGAAAACAGCACTAAAAGTTATTCTCATCTTGTGGGGCTGTTTGTATAAATCATAGCTATCAGAATGATGATACAAAGTCAATGATAATCATTGGTATAAAATAATGAGGTTTTAGAAGTCTCAGATGTAAGTCGGAGCTCCTGTCTATGGATACTGAAATAGAGAAAATTTATTCCCAGTATACTTGTTTTGGGGTTCAAAATTGTTGGCTTGACTTAATACCACGAATTGAAAAATCAGATTCTTTCAGTTAAGTGAAGTGTAACCTAAGGAAAGATATTTGACATTGTAAAAGAGATGAACACGACTTCGCAGAAAGCAACAACATCAAGCTTGAGCACCTCTAAAAAAATGTTACTAACAATAATAAATACCAAAGAATAAGTGTATTTCTTCAAATGAAGATATATTGAAATAAATTGACTCGTTTAAAATGAAATTTTAACAAATCATTCTGAACGCGTTTGATTATTTTAATATTCGTTTACATGGGTTTCCAAAATATTCCATTGGTTGAACCGAAAACGGATATCACGAGAAAAATATATGCTCCAAAATATAAATAGTTTTAACATTAGAACGCCCGTCGGTGTTGATTGGACACCGGGGCATGTTTAGTTTGTTCTCCTTTCCACATTTTCGGAGGGGATTTGTAAATTTTACTTGACTTAATCATTTTTCATCGTGATTACGCAGGAAAAGCCTTGTGGTCTTAGGTTAACTAGGATAGATTTTACAACTAAATATACCTAGAACGACAACTTTTGTCGTTTCGACACTACGGCAATTTATCATTATATCATCACATATCGTTCAACATTTAAAATTATCGTTAAACAAAAGGTAGTTAACTAAGTAGATACAATTAATAAAACTAACTTTCGAAAGTAACATCGCATATTTATTTGACCTTGAATGCAATGTTATTGGGCTCACAGCGGAAGTAAGTCAGTTATACTAAAATCATCGTGTCTACGTGTTTCGTTACATATCACTTGCTTATCTGATCGCAAAAAATATTTCCTTTGATTTTCGAACCTTAAGAGCACACACCCTAAAACGATAACTCTTAGAAAAGGTCTAAACCATGATGAAAATGCTTATCTGTTGCGAGAGCTTTCTGAGAATGAATCGGATGGTTGTGATCTGTCTTTTTTAATTTAGATTCCGATGAAGACATAAGATTGAGGGAAAATAACTGCCAAGAATCTGTAGATGAAATTGATAATGCTCCAGTAAATCCTGATATATATGTCGCTAGGGATGGCACAGAATGGAACAGCATAATAGTAATGTTCCTGGCAGATTTGTGACTCTAAATGTTTTGCGACAAAGCGTTGGTCCAACAAGCTTCGCGAAACATTATGTCAACGTTAGTTTCTTGTATAGAGTTATAATAGCTGATAATTACATGAAATAATATCAAAACAACTTGAAGCTAATTCTTACAGAATAATAGTTCGGCAGTTATTTAGTTGTTACAATTGTTTTATATAAAAATACATCTGTGGCGGTGGCAAAATGACACCGGTGGAAGTTTAAGGGTAATCGAAATCCCGGGCGTTCAAGAGTTAAACTACTCATATGAAGAAAATGCATGTCATTTTTATGCCTTAAAGATGGAATAGGAAAGTATATATCTAAGGAAGCCAAAAAACTACATTGGTGAGGTAAATACAGATGTATTTTTATATAATTTGTCGTTGCACTAATCAAATGTGAACAGTGAATAGTTTTGTGAGATTTCTGTGATACATATTTCACACAGATGTACACATGCTACAGGTATTTGACTAAAATTTTTTTTTAGGAGCCAAACATAAATAATTCAAAATAATATTGGCAATTAGGCATTTGTTTTTGCGTATTGGAGAACATTCAAGGTTTGAATGAGATTTTAGGTAGGTTCTAGAGTGAGTAGTTTTTTTATAATTAAAAAAACCCTATATTTGATTTATATATATTCCTTACCCTCCCCCTGATATATATCACACTAAACCTGAGTCGGATGCCTAAGGGAGCTTCCTGGTGGCACAATCATTTTTTCCGGAGAACATTAAATAACTGACATAAATGCTTATCAAGGAATAGAAACTCCTACTTTAAGAACTGCATAAGAATCTAGTGGTGAGTAAAACAGATGATACATGCCACCATTGCAGTTAGGGTAGGTCATATCAATCGAAATGGGACTTTGCTATGTTGTTGAAATTCCATGAACAATTATATCTTCTATGTATCAACAAAGTCAATTTGTGTGTTCTTCATTATTTTTCTTATAATATTATGCGCAGATGTTCTGATGAAAGGAAAAAGTTAAGATGCAATAAAGCACGATTAAACTTACTTCACTTTCTTTAAGTCGATGGCAATTTTAAAAAACGTAATAGGTTACCATTTTGATCCGTTGAATTTTCTTTTTTCGTAAGTCTCATGTTGTTGGCTATAATATTCAGATTTTCATATCCTTCTGATTTGAAAGATATTTAATACTTCTATTGAGAAAAAGTTAAACAGAGAGAGAAGCATAACATCTTTAACACAATTAAGAAAAGACTCGTGCGTTTATTTAGTAAAAACAAGGATACTAAAAGTGTTAATTTGCTTACGATGTAATACCCTTATGAAAATATTACACACACACAAAGAAACTCGGTATATAGAAAAAATATCAACGGTTACACCACTGGCGTAACTAGCTCTGAAAGGGCCCTGCATCAAAATTCTTTTGGAGTCATTTTTTAGACATAGGGGCCTTGTTAGTGGGACTGTAGGTACACATTTTGGGGCCTCTGTATCTTGGGGCCCCGTATCATTGATAAAGCTGATACGGAGGTAGCTACGTCCCCGGTTAGTACAAAACGGTTACACAACGGCACAGAAAAGTGGGCATAGCTCCTCGCTTCATGATTATGTAAATTTATATGTTCTGTAATAAATCCTCCACGTCTGCGTCTCATATTATTTCAGAAAATACCAATATGTCCAGACAGCAATCAGTTAAAATCATTGTACGAATATGAGGCATGCTGAAATGTTAAAGTTCGTGTGTATAAAAGCGAGAACATATTACTCCCCTAGCGTATTCGCAAACTCTCAAATAAATTTGAGTCCCGAGACATGCGATATTCAATTAATGTGGTGAATGCTTCCTGTGAGCAAACGGTATAATTTGTTCGATTTACAGATGATCTTATCCTACATTTTTACTTAAACAAAGAAATATTTATTATTTCGTTACCAAAACGAATTTACTTAAACTTATTCCTAGCAAAAACCAAGATAATAACAATAATAATAATAAAAGGAGGAAACTGATAAATTTAGAAATTCCCTTATGTAAACGTTTAACTTTATTTATGTAACTCATTACAGACAATGAAGTAATTCATAAAGTTTTCTTTATATTTGGTTCAAAAGTAATTTGTATATTGTTATATAAGACACACTTAAGGTGGAAAATAAACGACGGTTATAGTGTTTGACCAAGAGAGAACGTAGGGAACAAGAAATAAATTTGGATTGAAAAAGATTGTAGCACTATTTAATTTTTCTAAAACTGGGTATGATTACAGTTTCATCCTCAATTTATTTCTGCTTGTGATCCCATTCTAATAAGATACATTAAATTTAGTTGATTCAAAATTTGTTAAAGAAGTTTTTAATTTTTTTAGAAGTCTACCCGATGTCATTTTGGTGCTGAAAATCACAATCCTCTTGAGTATTGGAGCTTCTCTCTGCTGTCGTAGTATTATGTTAAGAATCTCGTATATGAGTCATTCTTATAATTAGTAAAAAAAGTCTGTATTTGCAAAAGGGACAATAAACGAGTTATCAATTATATGTTTCTGTTGGATTTGAATCACATCCTGAAAATATAGCTCACATATCACGAACGATGTCAATAATAATTTTCTCTAGGAAGTCTTAAGATCACAACGGAAAATCGCAAATGTGTTTTCAAAAACTGTGCAGCCAAACTTTGAGCTTAATGGACATCAGGAATAACTTCAATCACTTTCATATACTTATATGCCACAATTAATAATTCTTGTTTAAAATGAAAACCAGAATGATACAGTTAGAGAAAGAAACCCTCTACCATAGAATATTCTATCACAAAATTAGTTACAAAAATAAATAGTTTATTAAAAAATAACAGTAAAAAAATTCTAATGATTGTTAGAGTCATTAGAATTATCATTAAAACATTTAAGAGACGAAACCGAAAATCTAATTTCCGATTATGTGAAAGTCAAATTAGTAACCATGCAGAATATATGCTTAAGATATAATAAGTTATATATTCAAATGTAAAATTTGTCTGTAATAGATAGAAGCAAATGCATTTACCATTGTAGCATCTGGAATTTCCATAAATCGATATATTTCTTGTTCCCCTTAAGAAGTCAATTTTTTTTTGTCCAAAATGTTCACAAAAAAAATTATTTCATATATTTAAGTATACACTGGTGTGCAAAAATTAAGGACGAAGTCGAAAAATTAGCATATCAGCTGAACGAAGAGGCAGAGCGGACAGAAAGACCAATCAGGAGATTAAGTGAGGTGATGTACGGTAGCACATGCGCGGATATGCAGGTAGACGTAATGGGGGAGTGTCTGAGTAGTAAAGCATGTTGTCGGTGTAAGATTAGTATTTCTGGCAAAGAGATTGCACACCGTATAGCAATTAAAATCACACCGAGTTGCTGCCTCAGCGAGAAATGGCGAATAATCAATCTGTTAGACGACATCTGGATGCTTTTACCCGAGGTCGAATCATTGGGAAGTTGGGGGAAGGTCGCAGTGTGACAAGTGTGGCTGCAGAGTTCGGAATTGCTCACAGCATCGTTTCACGACTTTGGAGACAATTTCAAACTACAGGAACAGCTATCCGGGGGTTCAGAAGTGGTCGTTCACGAGGAACCACATCCGCAGATGACCGGTATATTGCCTTACAGGCCAGAAGAAACAGGCGGCAGACAGCGGGAGAAATCGCTAGACACACGACACAGGCGACTGGACGACCGATATCGCGTTTTACCGTGGTCAGAAGACTGCACGGTGGTGGTCTGTTTGCACGACGCCCTGTACGGTGTGTACCTCTAACGCTTGCCCATCGGAGAAGGCGTTCTCTGTGGTGCCGGGAATACCGGAATTGGAGAGACAATGAATGGGGACGAGTACTCTTTACAGATGAGAGCAGATTCAGTCTGAGTAGCGATTCTCATCGCATACTCATCTGGAGAGAGTGGGGAAGCCGCAATCATTCCTCGAACATCATTGAAAGGGACAGGTATGGAGGGGGCGGTGTTCTCGTTTGGGGAGGCATCATGCTTGGTAGTCGTACAGACCTTCACATCTTCGACGCAGGTTCAGTCAACGGGACCCGTTATTGTAACGAGATTCTTCTCCCATATGTGCGTCTTTTTAGAGGCGCTATGGGTCCGCAGTTCCTTTTCATGGACGACAATGCACCATGTCATCGCACAGTAGCTGCCGAACAGCTCTTAGAGAGTGAGGATATTGAACGTATGGATTGGCCGGCACGATCTCCGGATCACAATCCCATCGAGCATGTATGGGATTTTCTAGGCAGATGCTTGGCAGCTCATACCTTACCACCACTAACGATTCCGGAGCTTCGATTGGCGCTGCAAGACGAATGGGCAGCAATACCTTTAACAACTCCTTGACACCCTCATTCTCAGCATGGGCAGACGCTGTGAAACCTGCCTAGCAGTCAGGGGAGATCATATCCCCTACTAAAGACCGGATATTTCTTACTGGACACCCATCACAGGGATGTTTCGGCCTTCAGTCGCATTGCGCTCCATGCTACTTTTTCAATAAAGCTTCTTTTTATCTCTCTGATTTCTATTTTAGTAAGTGTTGCTTACATTACTCATGTCCTTATGTATCACGATCATGTCATGATCTTACGGTATTAAATGTGTTGATTTGGAATGCTTTTGTACAAAGTTATATTGAAAAAACCGTCTCGTCCTTAATTTTTGCACACCAGTGTATTACTTAACAGAATGCGAAATTGGAAGAATTTAATTTTAATTTTCAATTTTTACTTTTTCACATTATTTTTTATTTTATAATTGTGGAACACCAATGCCCCTGACTGATTGCTTTTTATAAGTACACTCTGCATGCTATGAAGAATGTTTCATGTATCCTAACTGAATTTATCTCATACTTATAAAAAAATAATAATTCATGTTTTCAAACGCTTGTGGATTATGTGCGTGTGTGTACATTTCCATGCACACTCAATTTGCAGCATGGTGTAATATTAAGTCCTATATTGCAATGGGGACAGAGATAACATCGTTTGTTTTTGAATTATATTTCCATTTTCATTCCTTTTCAAGCAACACATTGCCCATTGCCTTGCCAATCTGTGTTATTTATCGAAAATTTTCAAGAACATAAATTCATACCTTTAATAAGAAAAACTAAGAACTAAAAAAATCATAGAGGAAAATTATTTCAGTAACATGGACTAACTGCATCTCTTAAAAACACACTAGCACTAATAATATCAATGTAAAAATTAAACATGTGTGTAAATCAAAGGTAGGAAGAAGAAATATCAGTGCCCATACAGCATTCAGGCACACTAGCTTTCGGTAGCCCGTACGGTGCACAAGCAATTCAGTTAAAGATTAAACTTTCAGAAATTCAGTTAGCAAGATTTTTTAGAAAGTATAATTAATGGAGAAATTTTAAAATGCAAATTAGTATCATATGCACAAACATACAACTGTCGATGCGTGCACTAACGTTGGATTTGGGGGCTCTGACCGCACTTCCATACACCAAGAGATTTTTACTTTTTATCAAAAAAAAATACGTTTTAGCGCTTTTGTCTACTTATTTTTTAGTGCAAATATCTCGTAAATTGATTTACGTACGATACAGATCTATGGAACACAAAATTTGTCATCTACAGGTAATGCAAACATGTGAAGGGGCTAAAAACAATTCATTTGAATGTTCATTTCAAGCATTAGAATATTAAGTTAATTTCAAGTATTAGAACTTTTTTTTATGAAAATAAGCAGCTTATAGAAAAGAATCATGTCAAATCCATATGAAATATATTGAATTCCAAAATAATTTTAAAAGTTTAATAATGTCAATAGAAATACTCACGTGATGGTATTTTTAGAATACGAAAGAAAGTCTTTCGGGTGTTTTAATCTTAAATATTATGTTTCATAAACTAGATACACAGACCTTGAAACATCAGGATTTAGTTTTATTTCAAATGAAGTTTCTAAATTTGACGCTTCTATTTTGTTTTGACAAAAATAAAGTCTTTAATATGAACTGAAATCTAAATTATTATCTTTATAAAATGTAACAATTATGTGAGTGTATCTATTTTATGGAAGCAAAATCTCATCAAATATATTCAGTTATTATGTAAGTGTGATATTAAATGTAGCAAAGAAAATAAATTATGATGAAGCAAAATACATGTTTGAATTTATCAAGCGATTAGCCCAAAATATGCATCCGCGAATCTAGGTATTCTTGCAATAACACACTTAGTATGCTGTTTCGTGAGAGAAAAAAAGGGGGAATCGCAGTAATTGAGGTCAATGATCTCGTGATTTATTGCACACCGACTGCACAAGGTCATGATCAGAGAGTAGCAGTCTGCGGAGAGAAAATCCAGTTACGTTGCTGTCATGTGAAATTGACAGGAGTAAAACGTGATGGAATAACGGTTTTACTGAGTAATTTTGTTATCAAATAATTTTTTTTTGTGAAATTTTCCTCGAATTATTTTTAAAAATTTAAAAATGATGTATTTTTTATACACTTTATGAAAGGTGTTTGCATTCTTTCATAAGCAACAGAAACTTCATTCATATGTTATTTTAAAACTTTGCATGATAAGTTGTTACTCAAGAGTAATTTTACCCTTTGTCATTTTCAAACATTGACAGGTATCAGAGGCAACAGGAATATTTTAAAGGTGAGAAGGTCGAAAGTAGCCCCTCGCCCCAATACTCTACCAAATATATATATTTTTTATTTTATCGATTGTTGGGTATAAAGCACAGTAAGAAAAATTATTGAATAAATAATTGGCATTAATCGATAAAATAAATTATTAATAAAAATACTTAATTAAATTAATAGTAGAACACTAGGAGGGGGTTCAGACCCTCGGACACCCCCTCGTGTGTCCCATTGCACTAATTGCAGCAGCAAGTTATTTGGGTTTAATTCGTTCTAATTGAAATTGCATCTAAGCATATGCAGTCTTAGATTCTGGTATATAGTATGTCTAATTTAGTTATCTAAGATTTCGAAAATAGGACTAGGGGGGAGGTAAGGGATACTACACGATAGAATGAAGATTCCATCCAACGGAAGATTTCAAAGCTAAATATCCCCTGCAATTTCTTTCTTTTTTTGTAAAAATGATTTATTAAAGTATAATTTATTCTGTCGGTTTGCAAACGTTCTGTAAATGTGATCAGATAATGCTAGAGGAGTTTGTTGTGATGTTTAATTTGGTTTACAGTCACTTATTCTGCATTTTCACTCAGTTATCGGTAATTTCAAAGCAAGATAGCACACTTTTTTTAGAAGAAGACACTTAACAAATTTTATTAAACAGATCAAATTTATTGTTCATTTACTGTTATTCATGGTGGGTAATTTCAAATAAGTTCCCAGATGCTAAATTCTATTAATGTGTGAGACTTGTGGCGCGTATTATTATATATTCTAGCAATTTTGATTTTTCATAGTACCAAAAAGATTCAGTAAACGCATTTAATTTATGTATTATTAGTTTTTACATTACACTATTAATCGTTTTCTGTGAACTAACAAATATATTAAACACATAAAACGTTTTTTTTTCTGAATGGATATTATTATAATTACTTAATTTTTTTATAGATACAATTAATTATATCATATTTCTTTCTCTTCGTATTTTGCTATCATAATTATTTCTGTAGAGCTAGATGGTCACTATGTATTTCAAGTGTTGCAAAATCCAAACATGCTTCATTTTTCACTCTAAGATTGTATATTCCAAATTGCAAGTATTTCACTTTAATAATAATTTTAATTTAATAACATGGCAGTGACGCTTAATTAATTCATTAAAATCACGTTTAATCTGTTTCACATTGTACGGTATTCGGTTAAAATATGAAAACGTGTAATCATATATTTAATTAATGAAAAGAATCAAGGGAAT
>BMAO01016154.1:0-68645 GCA_019973975.1 Trichonephila clavata | reverse complement strand
ATTGTGTTGTTTTGATTATGTGTGGCTAGTTTTCCTTCTAACTCTCGTACACTGATGGTTGGGAAAACCCAAACATCATTACAAGCTTAAAGAATTTTTGTCTTAATAGTGCATAGAAATCTAATACAGAGAAACGAGTTGTTAATACATTTTTTCCCTCTACCTCGCAAAATCTCTCTGTGAACTTAAAATAAAAAGAGATTTACCTAAAAGGTATTTGCTCTTCAACACATTCTTCTGGCAAACCTTACTTTTCTGATTTCCTAACAGTAAATTCTCGTTCGTTTAACACTACTTATTATTATCAATAATGCTTCCTTTATTCTAATTTTTCTGTTTTTATAATTTGAAAATACAGCATAAAATTAAAAACTCTATTTCATCTTCCTTTTTTCCTATGACGAAACATATTTGGATTCAAGCAGTAAGAAATTCGCCTCCAGATTTTGGAAAAAAGAGTACCAAAATCTAGAGATTTTTAGTTGTATTTCAAAACAATTTTCATTTATTTAACAAGTACCTGGAATCATTTTTATTTCAATAGTGATGTCCACTTACCTCGAAGCCACAGATGGATGTTCTCCGTACAATGTGGCCAGTTGTTCGCATATGCTTCTCAGTATCTGCTCCTGGGTGAAAGACTCTGGAGAGACCCCAGCAGACCGGAAGAAGACTGGCATCGTGGGGAAGACAGCCCCGCAAAGGACGCTAGCCACTGCCAAGAGGGCACTCTTGCCTCTTCCCTGTCGCCCACGGACGACAAGAGGATGATTTTGGGGACCTGTGATGTAATTTCATGAGGGATGACAAAAGTCTGGTCGGTCACGGAACGTCTGCAGTGGTTTCGAATCTCTGTCTGTTGGTGCAGGAGCTCATTTCGCAACTGCCAGCTTATTCCTAAATGGAAAATAATGTAGTGTCTAAGACTTATTTACAAGGGTGAGTCGACAAATAAGTTGCTCCTGTCAATTGTAGTCAGAGTTGTGCATGGAAGTCAAAATATAGAACGAGACATTAAAGATAAACATAACTTTGTTTTTTTCACATAAGTACAAATTACATTGAGACATTTGCCATACTTCTTGATAAGCTTCAAAAAGCCCTCTAGGAAAAACTTAGGGCTTTGCATATGGAAGAAGCATTTAACGTCTATGCACGAATGATGAAACAGCAGGTGAATGCACAAAACACCGACACACCATTGGGTAGAATCGATGGCGATAAAGCAGATGGATTCGGAAAAGAGGCTGGAGCAATTCAGCGGTAGTACACATGGGAAATAAGGGTTGCGTACTTTACGAGTTATCTTGAAGGTTGGCATTGTTGTGATAGTACGTAAGTACACCATATAAACATATATATTTTATAAATATAATCCCCTTAAGTAATTTATAAATATTTTTAAATAATTGGACTAATTGACATTTAAATCGTATCACCATGTATAAATATATAAGAATGTATATATTTAAACATTGCCTTTACAGCAAATGAACGAAATAAGCAAATCTATCGATGAATGGGCATGAAAAGGAGAACTACTTAACACCCGCATGTGAAAATGTCGGACAATTGGATTCTCTTGCCCAGAATAAATCAGAAATTTTCACTTCTATCGTGTGGTCGGTCATAAGTGCACACAATTTTTTTTAAAATTTTGATTTACTTAATGGGGAACAATTAGACTTATCTCTGTACGAATTCTTTTAAATAGTTTTATTAAATTCGAAAATCAATGCATTCATTTTTTAAAAAAAAGAAATATTCAATTCATTTTTAAATAAAAAAAATCGTGAAATGTTTATCATTTTCGGACATTATGGAAAATTGACCAGTGTGTTAATTCATTTGATCATTTAATAGCTTGCTTATATATAGGTTACCATTATTAAGTCTATGCTTTATCAGTAATGTCAGTTTCCCTTTTATTTTACTAGCGTAATTTTTATCCGATTTCATTATGTATAATCAGCAATTTTTTTTATTACTGAAATATCTCTTTCTTTTTACCGGAACTCAAATATAAACAATGATTTAAATATTTGAGTCAAAGTATTAATTTATAAATACGAGATTTCAATAATCAGCTCCTATTTCTTTTTACATATCTAATACCCATACTCGCTATTTTTGAAATCCCGTGGAGTTTCTAGAAAAAGTTCAAAATAATATATATCACGAATATTGCTTTCAAATGATTTTTAAATTTAAATTTAATTTTAAATTAAAGATATGAAAGTAAATAACCTTTTCCAGACAACTTGGCAAAATATTTTTTCTCTTCTTCATACTTCTCAAAAACCGACGAAAGCAAATGTTTGAGTCTGTTTCCGAGGCTATCAAATGACCCTTCTTGGTTGGTTTCCTGTGTGGGGGTGTCACCATTCCACAATTCCTCCCAGGAATCACCATCGAAGAAGTTGAACTTGAAATCATCAGGGATTTTGTTTTCCCATTCTGCCAGAAGATGCTGAACTCGAGAACTTTCCCTCGTTGGTTTCTCTTCCGTTTCAGACGAGCTTTCAAGGTGAATGAGGAAAGATCGAGATTCCAAAGTTGAATCGTGAGCTCCATGGAAAAGGCGAAGAATGTCTTCAAACACTTAGAAAAGAGAGGAAATATAAATGAGTCAGATTGTACTTATTGCTAAACAAAATAGCACAAAATAACAAGTATTATAAAATATTTTTTTTAGGTATTCGACCACCCTAAAATTGAGAATTTTGCCCAAAATTGACAAATATTCTTTATGATTTTATTTTATCGACCAACTTATTAGCTTTGTAAAAATGTCAAGTTTATTATTTTCCGTTCACTAGAACAAAAACTACAAATATTTTAGTGAAAGCAGATGCCATTACTTTAAGCAAGATGTCATATTTTAAAACGCCTTTGACTCGAAGTGTTTTTTATTTTATTTTTTTATTTTGAAAAAGCTCAAACGGGGTCAACTATTGCTAAAAAATTTTGAAAATAATTAACTGAAATTTTTTTTGTATGTTCTGTATAATGTAGAAGGTTTTAACCTTATATTTATCAATCACTATTTTATTTAAAATTTACAGTCCTTATGTGAATTAATTACTGTATTTAAGCAATTTCATATAATAACCAAGTGCTCTAGTTTTTGTAACAATTAAAATATCTCTTATCCTGAAGGTCATTTGAAAAATGAATAACATAGATACACATTAGAATGAAAAAATTAAAAATTTGCTATAAGAGAGCTTTGGTACAGAATGGGCCGCGTTTATGCTATTTTTTTGTAAATTTTTACCTATTTTTTCCCATTTTGGTAATAATAATTTCTTTTTCTCTTCTTAATTTTAGCATATTTTTCTTAAAGTATACTAAGCAAATACTAAATATAACAAAAAAAAAAAAATCCTCATATCTCCATTTTTTTAGAAAAAAGTTATCGCAACCAGTCGGATACCTTAAGTCAATTTCTTCTTTGAATGGATGAATAGAAAGTGTATAATTTGAACAAGATACATATACATAATAAATATACTATATGTATATAGGAGAGAGAGTGAACTAATAGTAGGAATTGGAAAAAAGAGCATGATTTGTCAGCATTGTTGTAAGAATGCACACCCGGCTTGGCTAGTTAGATTGAAAAACCGGTTTTCGACGCCAACTTTTTCCATTGTTGTAACAGTTACATTGTTACAACAAGGGAGACGAGTCTAAGTTGGCGTCGAAAACGGTACTTAATTAAATTTAATTAATGAATTAATATTTGAAAAACTGTATTAACATCAAGTGTCATCCAGTACAAGTTTAAAAATTTATTTGAACTTTGATTGGATGAATAGAAAGTATTTTATTAATGATTGAATATTTGAACAAGATATATATATATATATATATATATATACTCAAACTCAAACTCAGTGGCGCAACAGCCCATGAGGGCAAGGCCTACTGTGCCCATCTCAGTATACGTGACCATTGGGCGCTGGGTGCATGAGCAGATGTTCCGATCAGGTGGTCAGCCTGAAGCGAAACCCCCAGTGTTTGGTCCCCAAGTAAGCTTGGTTCTCATTTTATCGACCCACTGATGGGATGAAAGGCTGAGTCAACCTTGCCCAGCCCGGGGTGTGAACCTCGGACCTGTGGTGTGGAAGCGCGATGCACTAACATATATATATATATACAGAGAGAGAGAGAGAGAGAGAGCTAATAGTAGGAATTGTAAAAGCAATTTCTGAAAATGAAATTTACACATACGTGGGTCATTCAAAAAGAAAGTTATACTTGTACCTTCAAAGACAGTGGCGCAACGGAGAATATTAAGGCCTCCCCTGTAAATTCACTTTTTTGGCCCCATGCCCAAATATGTACTTAGTGGCAGTCAAGTTGTGAGCCCACCATCATGTGTGGGTGTACGTTACACCACTGTTCAAAGAAGCCAACGCTTCGCACCAAAATCGTTGCTAGTTCAGAAGAAAGTCAAGGACTTTTGACAATGGCATTTTCTTTCGAGTGGGGGGGGGGAGCAAAAATTAAAGCTGCGTACTACGTGAACATATAGCGCGTCAGCATAAGTATCCGACGTTGTGTGGAACAGAGAACTTTGTTTGTAAGGTGTGAGTGGGTGAGTGATTGGGGAGTTTTATGGCGCAAGTTTCAAATTAGAGTATGCTGCGTCAAACAATCGTTTTGAAAACTTCAAAATTTTAAGAACAGAATCAAATACGAAATTTTAAAAAAAAATGTGATGTGAATAATTAAAAAGCAAAATTTCTTAAAATCGTGTAAAAATTTATACAGTATTACGCAATGTAAAATTAAAAAAATATTATGAATAAAGAGAGAAAGAGAGAGAAATTAAAAACATGATATCGAAAATCATGTAAACTAAGAAGTTAATCGAAATGCATTGAATCAAGAAAATGGAAACATGAAATTTGAAATTTTTCGATTCCTGGTCAGTTTTATAATGCAAGAAACCAAACTCCTCATGTAAATATTGTAATGATTCGTCCACATCGTAGGGAATCATGTCTTCGTGTCTTTTGACGTGTAATGAATAAATGCATTTTTCTTGCGCTTTTGGAGTGTCATTTTTATTTCGATTTTGAGCTTATTTCCTTTTGTGTCTTTCACTTATTTTTTTGTTTTCAGTTCAGTGGTGCAGGGTGAGTGAGTGAATATTAACGTCGCACTTTTCACCTACAGGAGGGCTTTTTGGCGACGGACCTTTAATTTTGAACCATGGTCAAGTGACGAAGACGACACCTGAACTGGGACCCCCTCTCCTAACTACCACCCCACACCAACGGGAGGACGTTTGAGCTCTAGACAGAGTTAGCCTGCATCACTCCCTACACGGCGGGTCTTCAGTGGCACTGGGCTCGAACTCATGACATGCCTGCCATGATCCGATACCTTGACCACTTGGCTACCACGGCCATTCTGTGGAGCAGGAGAAGATATAGAAGAAAGTTGACTATTGGATGTGGAGGCTGCAATGCCAAGTAAAGGAACAGATGGCTGAATTTCAATTGACAGAGTGGTAAATTTTTCAAAAATTGAAAGAAGAAAATATTTCAGGGGATAAAAAGGTAACCGAGGTATACAGAACATTGAAAGTTAGAAGTAGAAGTAGCAGAAGGGGGTAAAGTTTCACAGATATTGTTGGTTCAATTGAAGATGTGAAAAAACACATTAAGACAGAGTTGATGAGGAAGATGTGGAGACTACAGGGATTTAAAGCAATGTAATTGGCATCAGATTGGCCGGAGGTATTTGTTTTAAGCAAAAAGGCACACATGTACGGAAATTGGTCACAAAATATCGGTAGGGTTTGGCTGACACATGCAATGTTTCTTCCAGCAATAATGAAATAGTTCCAATAGTTCAAAGAAGGCCTCACGCACTTAACTGATCCTGAAAGGACAATAATGCCCAACACAACACTCCTCTTACCATACCCATCCTGTATTTTCATGTGCTCCGTAAGCTGAAAGAATACCTGAGAGGATACACTTTCTTTAAAACGGTGACCAGATTAAGACAGCTGCTACATGTTGGCCCAAATTAGAGCAGATTTCTATGGTTAGTACTGCATCCTGACGAACACTTACAGCGAGTTGGTGATTATGTAGAAAAATAGTTTAATATATGTGTCTTGCATTGCATGAATTTCTTGTCTCAAAATGGAATTAACCTACAGGGCTTGATTGAAACCTTCTTCCTGAACATCTCTAGTACATACACACAGTTGTCTCGTAGAAATATTGTATTTTAGGGGAGTAATAATAATGTATATTAATCTCAATTTCCTCCGATTATTATTTTGCAGATATGAAGCTTGATTTGAATCAAGCCAAGGAAATTTCAAGGAAAGAGGAATGATGGAACATTACGAGTCTCTTAATAATAACTAGCAATAAAATTGTCGTGGCTATGTCTTCCAGGGATGCATCTAACCGACGTTTGACTTATTATTTTTTTAAATAAATTTATTTACAAAACTCCTCATGTTCCACATGCATAGCATGAGGCTTACAGACGTAAGTGGTAACAACATTACAAACAATAATAATGACAAAAAAAAAACATAATTAAGAAAAAAAAACATAATAAGGGGGGGACACAAAAAGGGAGGGGAGCCAAAACTAAAATAAAGGAAGGGAGGAAATACACAAATATAAAGAAAGGAAAGTATCTGTAAAATTTTAAAAATCTATACTGTAAACAAATTTTCTCAAGACATTAAGGCTTTCAGAACAATTGACTAACTATTATTATTATTATTATTATTATTATTGACTTATTGAACTATTAGCTATTAGCTGTAGTGGGTCAAACAGAAAGGAGAGCTGTTTCGGGAATAACATAAGAAACATACCGAAAAATTAACAATGAGATGAAAAACTCTGGAATATACAGTTAACATATATTTAAGCAATTAAAATTTGGTTAATTCAGGATTTTTTCTTTATAACCGTAAAAGAAAAGAAAGCAATGGGAAGTTAGTGGGATGCTTAGCATTATTTCTGTGCATTACTGTTTCAATACTTGGCTGAGATGGAAGTAGTTGCTATTCTCAGAAAGATTTGAAACCCTATCGTTAAGAAATGAGTTAAGTTCGAATATTCATGACTTTTTCTTTTTGAGCTAAATCCTGAAGATGTTTTTAGGCACTTCCTATCTTCTCTATGAGTCTGAAACCATGCAAATGTGTCAGCCAAGAAAGCAGTTTCATTTAACGCTTAGTAAGGAATCCGATTACCCTAAAATTGTAAATTTTGTCAAAAATTGATAAATTTTTTATGATTTTATTTTTAGGTCATTTTATTAGCTTTGTAAAAATACCAAGTTTATTATTTTCCGTTCACTAGAGCAAAAACTGCAAGTGTTTTAGTAAAAGCAGGTAACATTACTTTAAGCAAGATTTCATCCTTTTAAACGCGTTTTGCTCGAAATGTGTTTATTTCAAAATGCTCAAAAGAGCAACTTAATTCATATGAAAGAGCAATTGAAACAGTTTTGTTTGCTGGCATGTGTGCGCGTGCACGCAAAACGCATGCTAATCCCCCTCCTTTTCTTGCCGATCTGCGCGGTAGTAGAAAAAATGGCGACTAGTGAACAGAAAGCGTTTTTTGTTTCAGTTCGCAAAGACAGAATCTGCTATTGCTGTGCAACGAGCGTTCCGTATTAAGCTAGGGAGTCCACCTCCAAACGATAATAACATTCGTATATGGTATCATCGGTTTGAAACAACTGGCTGTCTTTGTAAAGGAAAAGTATGGGATGACAAAGACTTAGCGAAGAGAGTGTTACTCGAAAGAGAGACTCTTTCTTGCGTAGCCCAAAGAAATCAGTTCGATGCGCAAGTCTTGAATTAGCAATGCCAGTGATGACTATTCGGAAAGTTTACTCAAACGTTTGGAACTAAGTGTTTTGCCACAACTACGTGGCAGCAGAATTGCACAATGAAATTAACAACCTGAAGAATGACTATATATGCCATCAGAAATCGTTTATTAACCTATAATAATTCAACAATCCATTTCATAACATTTATATTAAGTTATTCTAATCCGAGTTAAATAAAAGTCAGAAATACAGTTGATTAAAAATGGACTCTCGAGCATAACATACATGTTCTCTAGCAAAAGTAGGAAAAGGCATCGACGTAACGTAATTAAATTGGGAGTAAATGGTCATCAAGGCAGATTCGATTCAGAGAGAATTGTTATCAGGGCAAATTAGATCGAGAGAGCCATTAAAGCAAAAACATCTTGTTTAAATACCAATCGGACCGGAAGTTACCACCTCCCTGACGACTTCCGATCACGTGATTGAACGTCACTGACAACACGTGATTGCTAACGAACCCTTCAGCTAAGGGGAGGAGACAATCTTACCTTTTTTGGTTAACACTAAGTCCTTACCCTCTGTAGTTGCTACAAGCTCTAAAACCAACAGACTAAGTACGGTTTACGCGCCAAATTCACAAATAAAATGTTGATGCATGCTAACAAAAATTTTATGGATTATGTCACATATTCAGTAATGAATCAACGTTTCACCTCAGTGGACATGTTGACACTCATAATGCGCGCATCTAGAGCTTAGAAAATCCTCACGAGGTGCTGGAATTGCAACGAGACTCACCTGAATGTTTTTTGCCCCATATCTCGGCGGAAAGTGTAATGGCCTTTCGTTTTCGGAGAACCAACTGCAACTGATGCTCTACCAACCAACTTGATACTCTACAACTATAGCTATTTCCTCAATTGAAAGAAAGTGAACCAGATAACTTCATATGGCAGCAAGATTGAGCAACGCCTGATCGGCATCTCTCAGAACGCGATTGGTTGAACATCACTGTACCCAACCAATGGATTGGCCGCAAAGGGCTTCCCGATAAAGCTTGTTTCGCATAACCTCCACGTTCACCCGATCTGACGCCATATGATTTTTATCAGTGGGGATTCATTAAGGATTATGTGTACGTTCCTGCGCTACCAGCTGACCTTCCAGACTTAAGATACAGGATTGAAGAAGCTGTTGCAATAATTATCTCAGACACACTGAACAAAGTTTGGGATGAACTCACCTATCGACTTGATGTGTGTCGTGTGAGGAATGGGGCTCACATTGAACATTTGTAAACCTGTAGGTAAAACTGTTTCAATTACTCTTTTGTTCAATATATGAATTTTGCTCGTAAGGTATATGTGATAAGTACTCTATAGTGTTAGATCTCCGATATTCATTTAGAAACACCTGGTACTTCGTTGCAATTTGTATTTCCATCACCACGCTCTTAACCTTTTTAGTTTACAAGTAAGAGTAAGTAGTGGCTTTTTTTTGTCTTAGCTAAATGCAAATGAAAATCAAGCTCATGGAATTGTCACAGTGTGGTAGATGTTGTGGCATCATCATCTTTTTTGTTCTCACCTTTTTCGACTTATGATTCTCTGGCTTTCAAATCATTTTTCTTCACAATGTGTTTAAAACCAGAAAATGGAATACACTAAAGGAATCAATCATAGAAACTGGTAACCAAGTTGTGGAAAAGGTAAAAAAAGAATAAAAAGGATTGATTTGACAATGATTGATTCATGGCTACAAAGGGGAAGAA
Organism: Trichonephila clavata; assembly: GCA_019973975.1. NCBI lineage: Eukaryota > Metazoa > Arthropoda > Arachnida > Araneae > Nephilidae > Trichonephila > Trichonephila clavata. The sequence goes on along the minus strand of BMAO01016154.1, from coordinate 59,038 downwards.
TGAGGCATATTGTAAAAGGCTGAGTAAAAGACATTCAAGAGACTCAATGGTTGCATAAAAGTTGCAAGAAGAGAGGAAAAAAAGAACAGATAGGGCAAAAAAAAGGATATTTTTCGAGGATCTTTTTAAAAATGGTAACCATTTGAGGGGATCCAACGAAAGCCGAGCTTTTTTTTCGAGAAATAAACCTTGGGCGCAAAGAATTTAAGCCAAGAACCTCCTTTTGTTACAATAGGGAAGGAGTTATTTTAAGTGATGAAACTGAAGTATTAAGAAGATGGAATGAACATTTTGACAACTTACTTAGCAGTGATAATGTTGACTATGAAGCACTTACAGGAATCACGGTTCTAAATAAACTTAAAGATAATAAGGCACCCTGCCCTGATGCTATTCCATCTGAACTACTGGAAAATGGAGGAAAATAAACTTCTAAGAAATTTTATGACTTGATTCCAACAATTTAGGAACAGGAAGTAATCTCTAAGGAATTGAAAATAAGTATAACTTGGGTGTAATATATAAGAAAGGTATAAAGTTAGTAAAGTACTTGAGTGTTAAAATTATAGAGGAATCAGTCTTCTTTGTGCAAGTTATTATTCTTGAATATTTTATTCAATAAACTTTTTTATTCGGCGCTATTACATTGAAGGGTAAACACCCTAAAGGAGTACTACTATTACACAAAGTCTCGTCCCCAGATGAGTTTCCTTAGTCATGCCCTCCCCTTGTTAGTATAGGAGCTGCTTGTGTACTTTCAACAAAGTCTTGGGGTCCGTAGAGCAGTCTAGGCTTAAGCTTAAGGGCCCCATAGGGGGGGGATTCGCTAATTTCCATTTCGTAATTTTATCATAAAAAGTTTTAAGGGTCTGAAGTATTAGAAAATTTTGGAAACTGAGCGAAGTATCAAAACCCTGTTTATGAATTTGGGAACATATTTGTAATCTCTTATGCATTCATTCTCATCTTCTTATGCATTCTTGAACTTGGGATTCCTTTAAGGGCCATAAAACTAATGCTATGCTCTTAGAAATTTCTATCAATCTTTTTTGTTTAAGTTTTAGTATCACCTCGATATTCAATCATATTTGAGGAATTTTTAAGACTTCGTTGCAAAAGAACTGGTTTTGGAAACTGGCTGATTAAAGTTTAAAATTTATTTTATTTGGATGTATTCTTTTTATTTTTACCTTTCTATTTAATAGTCTGAAAGTGCTCATTCCTACATTCAGGCGGTTTTCTGTATTTTATACAATGAATACGTAATTCTTTTGTAGTTACACATGGAAATGCCATTACATTTATAACGATATTTTTATACATTTGTTAAAACAAACAAAGGGGAGATACCACCATCCATATCTAAAGCTGGCGTGTATCAGAAGAAGGTTATGTTGCGCGTTGTTGGGGAGACAGAAAGATATAATGCACTATAAGTTGCTAAAAGAAAATAAAACAGTCATTAGTGTAGCGCAGCGTGATATTTGGAATTAAAAAATTCAACGTAAACGTCCATCTTTGGCCAACAGATAGGGTGTGATTCTTCATCATGACAATGCCAGACTACACGTGACAAGAAACACCGCATACAAAAATTGCAGAGTTGGGTTTGACAACTTTACCTCAGCCAGTATATACTTCTGATTTTTCACCATCTGACTATCTCTACAAAATTTTCTTGATGGAAATGAATACATAAATTATGAGAGTGTCCAAAATGGCAGTGGAAGAATACTTTGCCTCCAAAACAGATGACTTCTTTTCCAGGGGGTTGGATAAGTTGTTAGAATAATGGCAGACTGTTGTAGCTAACAAATGACCATAATATTTTAGATTAAATTGTAAATAACAAGTGAAAAATTTATTTTATCTTTTCTTTAGGAAAAAACGACAAAACTTTCCCTTACACCAATAGTAAGAAGTTAATAAAACTCTCACTCGATCCTTCAAATTCTTATTCATATTTCAAATCTTGTATAATAGTACTTACATACTATAACACTGACCAGTTCTGTCAAATCAAGAAATGTCGCCAAATGCCGCGATATACTGCTAATAGTGGAAAACTACAGCACAAGTTAAAATATAATAATTTCGTGTGTACGCACGTAAGCTAGAATATAATAACCATTTTTTCTTCTTAGTCGTATCATTTCCGGGCATGCTAAAAAAATCGTTCGAAAAGGAATTGTAAAATGAAACATTACATTATTATTTGTAATATTATTTCTTCTTTTTTTCCTTGTGAAAATGCTAAGAAGTTGGAACCTGTTTTCTACGGAGAAGAGAAAGCAGTGGAATATTTCCAAAAGTATGGTTTAAAACTTAAGTTCCGGAAGGACGATGGGTTTAGACAAAATGGCGAAACAAGAAATATTTTAAATCTGCAGGACAGTATTTAGGTATTTTGTGGGCGAATATAAATAATGTCTTGCAGATGTATGGCAGATTCTTGCAGTTGTCTTGCAGATGACTTTATATGGCGTCGTCTAAATAAAAAAGATTCATTTGTCACGATTTTGAATGAAGTTTCTGCGCTTTGGCCGAATGAATAATCTGGATATTATTACATCTTTTGTCTATTTCAAGTGTGCTTTACGAAATACAGTATTTAATTATTTTTAAATCTGCGTCAAACGGGTTAATACGGAAAGAGCATGCGCGGAATTTGTTTCTGCTCATGTATGGAAACGATGGCAGTATTTGGCGATGTCTTTGCACAGGAAAATTGTGTGTGTGTGGTCGACGGTATAATACGCAAGCATTATTCAATCTGAATCACTGAACTAAAACAACCAAGATAAAAAGAAATATAGCGTCTATTGCAATCACTTCAATCCAAATACAGAGGAATAGGGTTCTCGTGTCTTATTACAACCACATTGGTGAAGCATAATGAATTATTTTCTCATAGAAAAGGAATGACAATTTACAGAATTATAAAAAAAAAAACTTAAATGCAATACATGTTTGTATAGTCATATTTTTATTACTTTTAGATTTACTTTTTAAAAAATTTAAACTTTTTTAACAGGAACTATTGCTTGCGGAAATTTCCATTCAACTTTTTTCAAATTCTTTCTTTTCATATGCAAACCGGGAGGGGGGGGGGATTAGACTAGATTATATTTCCTTGTGGCTTAAAAATGTTACTTCATTTTCTTCGTTAATGTTGTTATATTTGTATCAAATTATATACGCTGTATCTTATCTATATTTTTCCGCTCACTGCGTATTCTACACAGGGTTTCGAACCAAAACTGAACTGAAAACAGAGAAAAAAACCGTTATTTTGGTTGAAAAAAAAGCCGGAACTGAACCGAAAAAATATCAGTTTATTTCGGTTTGATATATCTTCAGTCATTTTGTTACTGTAGCCAACTTATTCATATTTTTTTCTAATTTAACATCAACCATAAAATTATCATCATTGCAGGTACATTGCTTCTCGATTTTCTGTTTTGACGTTCACTAGTACTTTTCTGTTTCAGTTTCACCCGAAACTACTGATAGAAGGTAGACTTAATTCAATTGAATGAACTAGAAGTATAGATGACTTAAGATAAGAATATGCAAAATGTAAAATTATTCATTCGGAACTGAACCGAAAGTTGTTATTTTTGTCAGAACGAAAAACGGAACTGAACCATTATATTTTTTTAGTTGAACCGAAATGAAAACTGGAACGAAAAAAATTACTGTTCGAAGCTCTTATTCAACATATATTGAAGTGGCAGAAAGCGGCTAGCTAAAACTTTAAAGAAAGCAGTTAAAATTGAAAAAAAAACAAAAAAAACGAATTGGTGAAAATGGTGACGCCATTTACAGGGGGAGGGGGCTGGATATCATATTGTGCACGGTTGCCACTTAAGATTATAAAAATTTGGCAATTTCCTCAAAGTTTGTGAAATGGTTGCGACAATACATACGTACCGAATGGTTATTATCTATATGCAAAATTCTTTTAACCCCCTCCTGGCTTTTTCCGAGCTGAGCTCGGGTAGGCTAAACTTACCTTCCAGGATCATCCCGAGTGTAGCTCGAGTACTGTGAAAATTTACGCTGTGTACTCGGTCTTACCCGAATAATTTCAGATGGGTTTCTTATGGTTTTGAATAATTGAAAAGTACTCCTCAGTGGAATTTTGTGCAAAAAATGGATGTCCTTTTGCTGAGCATCCCTTCACCCTTATGTGAAAGACATTTTGCTGACCACATTCCCCGACAAAGGAGAAAACTAATCCAATATGACATTGGATTATTTGCTGCTCAAAGAGAGACAGTAAAAGGAAAGAAATAAGAAGAGAAACAAGATTATGTGAGATGAACAGATTGCGATGATGGATGAACACATGAACAGATTGCGATGCTGGGTTATGTGCAATACTGGGTGTTTTTGAATCTATCATACACGATCAAATTTTGCTTAATAATTGCATAGTCATTTATACTTATGCAAAGAATATAAATAAAATTTATAATTCAAAATAAAAACTAGGTATTAGAAGCTTTATATTTATAGTTAGTGTGAATGGATTCCAAAGTCTAATGAATATCTGCCATACAGAAACCCAACTTTAAAGGTAAATTACTCATTTATTTAAATAGACTTTTTTGCATAAACTTTTAGAAATTTAGAATTTTTTTTAATGGTGCAAAAAGGTTGAAAAGATATGTATGTTTGAAAATAAGCATAAAAAATGGACATTTTTTTTATCCATAATCCAGAAATAAAATGAGCCTGGATGGGCTTAATGTGATGAACATTACATCAATATGAAGTATCATGAAAGCAACATAATGTATGCAATATCAAAACATAACATACCCGAAGTAATGTATATACTCTTTTGATCTTCCTTGAAAGCAGTTTCCAGAATACGTAAGATAGCTTTTTGATCCCAATCCTGGGAGTCTGGAGGCTGCTCCAGGAGTCTGTAACAGGTCTTGGCGGCATTTACGTCAGCCGAATATAGGCAGTGAATTGTTTCTCGACTATCTATGGATGTCATCCGACTCACGGCCACATCGAAGTCTGACTGTTGAATGATGTCGGGTGGTTGAACGTGGACTTCTGGTCTTCCGAAGATGGTCTAAGATTCAGAAGAAAGATCTTTGTACAAAGTGCGTAAGAAGTAGTATAAGTTCCTTCTCTATCAGTGACTAATGATACAAATCGCAATTTTTCAATAAATCAAAACTCGAGGAGAGAAGGAGGTGTTTTTTTTGAAACAATATGAGCGCTTACGTATTAAACCATCGACTAATTTCTTTTATTGAAAAGACATCGCCAAACGCCGTGATATGCAAATAATTGTGGAAAACATATCCCGCATTTGTTACGAAACAATAAATACGACAACATTTGGGGATGAAATTGGTTGACTGCATAATATGTATAAGCGCAGATAATTATTACTGATTTAAAACACGTATGGGGATCGAAATACTATGGAGGGAAAAACAAAATCGGGTGACAATTCTGCCGAAATGAAAGAATTATTTCCAAATTGAGGGATTTTTGAAATTAAAATTAAGATATCCTAGCTACCACGAAAAATTTAGGAACTCTCTTTAGACCTTTTAAAACATATATAAAGTAAACAATAAACACACACATAAGCATTTTCTTTTTAATCTAGAGAGATGAAAAATTAGTTAAAACGTCTAGTTCACATGGATAAAATATTTTATTAACAGATACAAAATACCCATAAAAATTTTAGTAGCCCTTGTATTATTTTTATAAATAGAAATTTTATTTAGCTGTTCATAAATAATCATGCTAAAAATCATTTTGACTTTTTGTAAAGTTTTTACTTATTTATTTAATACATTAAAACAAGCCTGTAAAATTCATGGCCTGTCCATACAATTTGTGTAAAAACTTTAATTTTAAAAGGTTTAAGATATGTATTCTAGTTATAAAACTGGGCTTTGAAGTTGATTGCCTTAAAAGCATAATTTAGCGCGTTCAATTCACCCGCTATTATGATTTACACTGCTGGTCACACAAAATGCAACACCCTGAAGGAAGTTTGCAAACCATGTGAATTATAGCACAGATGCACATCTCGGGTGACCGTAGCACCATCTGCAAGCGCTGTATAAGCGGAGAATAGATTGGTGATTTGAAGTACGGCAACTGTTTTTTCATGCGTTTTTTTGGGCAAGCTGTTTACCTATTCCTCTTGAAAGACATCGATCGTCTTTTGAATAAGTTTCTTAATTTAACCGAGGAAAATAGTAGTCTATATGGATTGCAAATTATCCTTCAGAGAAATCGATCAATGTGTTGGGCGATGCCAAACGAGTGTGATGCGGATCTATCATCGTTGGATACAGGAGGAACCAATGGAGCCAATTGTACCCACCTCTTTGCATCACTGTCCGTGATGACAGGCGGGTTGTGAGCATGTCAGTGTTGGATCGCGCAGCCAACACACCTCACGAAGCATGGCACAACAGATTCCGTCTGTTAAGCAGCCTTCGGTGTCCACTCGTACCATTCGATGCCATTTGAAAGGCATCCATTGTTTCTCTTACCTTTGACTGGACACCACAAGAGTTTGCACCGCCAATGGTGCGATGAACAGTGGACATAGACAATGGAATAGAACAACATTGTGTGTTTACTGATGAATCCTGCTTCTGCCTGCAACATCACGATGGTCAGATTCGAGTTTGTAGACACCGTGGTGACAAGCTGTTGAACTGCTGCGTTATGCATCGCCACACTGGTCCTGTACCTGGTATCATGGTTTGGGATGGTATTGGGTTTCACTACCGCACCCCTCTAGTACGCATTGCCGGTACACTAAACAGCCAATGCTACATTTTAGAGGTGTTGGAGTCTGGTCCTCCCATAGATTCAGCACTTGCCATCAGCCATATTCCAACAAGATAATGCGTGACCACATGTGGCACGTGATGTTCAAGAGTTCTTTACCCATCAGATTGAATTGCATCGTTGTTCTGCTTGTTTTCTAGATCTTTCACCGATCAAAAACGTGTGGTCCACTCTTGCACAACGACTGGCCTGAGATGCACCAGATTAACTATGGCAATATGTGGAAGCCGCATAGCTTGTACCCTAAGAATATATCCAAAGCCTCTCTGATTTTTCCCGAAGCGTATGGCAGTGATTATAGCCAACAGTGGTGGTTGCATTAACTACTGATTTTGTCATCATCCACACATCATAAGAGGCTGTAGTTTTAATATCGTTTGATCTTTGTGCAATATGTTATCTTCCAAATAAATTTCGCTTTGATATCTCTGGTCCTTCTTGATGTTGCATTTTGTGGGGCCAGCAGTATATGTAGCTTAGTCATTGCTGTTTCTGTGACATAAGTTTTAATCAGTTACAAATTGCCATTCCAATTTTATGTACCAATTTTATGAGATACATGCCGTTAAACAACGTTTATGCCCTAGCATTCTATTTGGTTTTTAAATGAAAAAAATACTGCTCAGATATAGAATTGATTAATTCGACATTGGGTGAGCTTTCTGAGTCATCCAACAGTAAGAAAATGGTTTGCAGCATTTCGTGATGGAAAATTTAGTCTTGAGGATGATCCTCATAAAAGTGCAGTGAAAAGGAATTGAAGATGAATAGCTTCCATTTTAACAGATGAAAAAAAAAATATTTTTAAGTCAAGAACTTGCAGAACGGTTAGGAATGACTCACCAAGCAATATCACTTTGATTTCATGCAATGGAAAAGATACAGGAAGAAGAAAAATGGGCTTCGAAAAAACTGACATAAGAAACCAAATACAAAGAGTTGAGATCTGTAAAAATTTGTTTTCTCGGTGAAAAAAAAAATTATTAAATGTAACGAAAAGTGTATTTTTTATAATAATCCATAGCACAGAAAAGCATCGATTGATCCAGGCCAACCATCAATATCACTATTAGAAAGACCAGCTTTTTACAAAAGTTGAAGATGTGCAAAAATGGTTCGATGAATATTTTACTTCTTTGCTTTACTGACTGAAAATAAACGTCGTATTATTCATCCACACGAGGACTTTGCGCGATGAACCACGTAATTTTGAACCACGGTCCAGTGACAAGGATGAAACCTGAGCTGGTACCCCCTCTCCTAACTTCCATACCCTACACGACGGGTCTTCAGTGGTACTATGCTCAAACTCATGACATGGCATCCACAAGTCTGTTATCTTGACTACCAAGGGTTACTGGGAATGGACGTAGTACTCACCAATGCATGAGAAGACACCACAACTGACACTCCATTTTTCAAATTTTCACACCAGATTTAACGTGCATAGGCCTTCTGCGACATTACATTCATCTAAACCAGTGATTCCCAAAGTGGTCTATATAGACCACCAGGGGTCTATGACGATCTGCAAGGGATCCACGACAACAGAAAAAGTAATTTGGGGATCCATGAGGTGTAAATGGGGGTCTACGATAGTAGCTCTCATCCAAACCAGATTGCGACTAATATTAAAAGAACATTTAATCAAGTGGAAACTAGACTTACCAATTTAACAGATTTAGTTACTGAATATAATGAAGTTTATTTGAAGTTACAAGGCGACAGCATAAATTTTATTAAAATAAGGACCACATTTCGCACAGCCTTTCTTGCCAGAATTAAGCTAAAGGAGCATAATTTTGGACGTCGCCAACATTTAAATGCCCTTTTTTTGATTTTGAAACTAGGTTTGAGAATGTTTTGACTATCATAGTACCAGAGTAGACAATGAATTAATATGGTCACTTTGAAAAAAAAAAAATGTCAGAATGTCATATGCACTAACGAAGATCTTAGGGGGAAAAATAAAGTTTAGAAACGATGTCAACAATTTTAGCTTTAAAAAGATATACCTGTTATTTATTCCATATTATGGAATATCTTGAGAAAGTTTTTAATTGCTTTTCCGATTGAAAAAGAGTTTCAGTGCGCTTGCCAATCTCTAAAACAAAAAAAGAAGAAAATACTGGACACTATTAACCGAAGGGATACATTTAGGGTTAAAACCTGATAAGATTGATGCCAAATGTTGAAATTTATTATTGAATCCCCTGATTCCACCCTCCCTCAAAGCTTTTGCTTGTTGCTCAGTTATTTTAGGTAACAGTTATTTTATGCAATAATTAAATTTTAATTTAAGTAACTAACTAATCAAATTAACTAACATGTGTTTTTTTAAGTTATAAACTCTTCTATACTTCCCTACAGTTAAAAACTTTAATCTTTTAAAGTAAATAGCTCTATATCTGCTGTCAAAAATACATTTAAGTTGACAAATTTGCCCAAATTTAATATTAAGTTAGTAGAGGATCTACCCCAAACTGAAAAACCTGTCGAGGGGTCTATGCGGCTAAAAAGTTTGGGAACCTATGATTTATAGTCTGGGATCAATATTAATATGACTGGCTTGACTTAAATTATAAAACGCAAATGTTTTCTGTAGTTTTTATTGCAAATGTAATTTTTGCTAATTAAAGCCTTATTTTTCATGATATACCGCCATTTATATCTTCGCTTTTCACAGATATTCTATAGATTAGTAATATGGCAATAACGAAGTGCACTGATAACTTGAAATAAAATGAAAAATAAGTTAGAAATATAGAAAACCACTTACTATTGTTATGACCGTTTCATTTCTCAGTATTTCTCGCAGGAAGTTAAGTATCAAGGAGCGGTAATCATGCCCACATAAAACTGGTCGATGTCCAAATAGATAAACATGCAGTGTTGTATCGTTTTCGAAAGAAAATGCCTTCAGTGAAGGTATTAAAGTTTTTTTCAGGTCTTCAAAAAACCGAGCACCATCTAAATTTATTAATAAAATAAAATATTTATTATCAAAAGTTAATTGTGTGTGTTATATACATATAGTATAGTGTAATTTATATTATTATACCATTCTAAATTTATACTCGCAGAGCTAAATAAGAAAGGAAAAGAAAAGAAAAAGATTGCTACAAAATAAAGTCATGCACAATATGTTATCTTTATGCATTTATTTATTTTTATAAAAAAAAACTCGTTTCGCTTCAGTTCGACAATGTAGTCTTTCAAACGATTTTAAATTTTACAAATTCTTTTAAATTATGACTAGAGAAGCTTTAAAAGATACTCTATTTAATTTAAAAGTTCTGCCAAAAGAAATATCACTTAATTAACTTCGATGATTCGAAATATCACTTAATTAACGGATCATACCGATAACTTTAAGAGCAAGAAAAGTAAAAGAGCGTTTTTATAAATCTCGGGAAAAAAAGTGTCACAAAATTACTCATTATTTTGAGTGGAAGTTAAATAAGAATTCCGTTCTTCAAAAGATCTGATGCAAACGTTTTTGAAACCGTATAATAGAAAGTTAGTTTGAAAAGAAAAATAATTCAAAACTATTACATTAAATATGAATAACATAGAACGAATAAACATAATTTGAATGTATTTAATATTAAGCATACTTTGAATAAGATACTAAATTGTGAAATTTATAACACTGTACCATTTATATGTCCTGTTTTATGCTATGAAGAACTTTCTGTATGCTATATGTAACTTCTATTTGATTAAACTGTATTATAGGGTGATTCTTGGATTTTGCGATATTTCTTAGACTTCACGGTGCGATGGCGATTTCACTTAGGCAAACAGGGCAAATGTTTGTAAAAAGACGAATGACTTTTCAATTCCTGTTATTAGTTCATACTCTTCCTACATTTATTTATTTATATATATATCTTCTTCACATTTTGAATCGTTAATAAAATACTCTTTATTCATCCACTCAAATTCAAATACATTTTGTTAAAACTTGAAGTTAATACAGTTTTTTTTAAATATTAATTCATTAATTAAATTTAATTAGTGAATAAATAGTAACAAACAAAAATAATAGTTTAACAGTATATATAGAAAGGAAAATCGCTTGTTGTGTCCCTGTAGCGCACTTCTAATCCAAAGGTGGTGGATTCGAATCCCACCTGGGATGGCCTAATTTTTGAGAATGTAATTTCTTTTTACTATACTATTTATTATAATAATTAAATTTAATCAATGAATAAATAGAAACAAAAAACAATAGTCCAACACCATATATAAAAAAGGAAATGGAAAATTGATGTGTGTGGTGCCAGGCAAATCGCTTTCTATTTAGCCTTTTAATATTGTGATTTTGTCATATGTATATACATATTTATATTAATTGTAATTATTTAATAAAAAGTAATAGTAATTAAAATAAAAAATTTCTTTTTGACCTAAGTAGGAATTGACTTAATCTTTCTTTTACATTAATTGCTTAGAATAAGCTTTATGCTATTCTTGTTGAAACACTTCGTTATATGATTATGGCTTCGATATTCATTACATATACTTCCTTCCAAATTTATATAGATATAGATATATATATATAATTTAAGTTCTTTCTTTTTTAGAGTTTGTCTTCAGTTAATTTTTTTTTTGAAAAATTTGCTTTTGTGAAATATTTTACGTTTTTGAAACCAAGGGTAAAATATCTGTGATACAATGATTCATTACTCAACATTTTATTTTGAATAATACTGGATGTTTAGTGAGCGAAAATCTTATACATTTGATTGAGAAGGTCTCAACTCATAAATTTATTTTGAGAATAACGAAAGAAGGGAAAAATAAGCATCATATTGAGAAGTTTCGCGAGAAAGGATAGTTGGTTTGTAGAAATCAAATTAGGCAGGAATCAGATTTTAATTGAAAGGAATTGTGGATTTGAAAAGCCTGCAGTAATTTCATTTCTTTTGAGATTAATGTTTCAGAGTGAAATGCCATGAGAGAGAGAGAAAGAGAAAAGAGCAAACTTACAACTAAAAGTCAATCTCTACGAGTGATATTCAAATCCATTAAAAAATTTTCTAGTTCATATGGCAAATGATGCCCAAAACTAGTAATGTGAATGAGTATGGCACACACAAGGGGGGTCCTCAGGTCCGGAACCCCAAGGATAATGATTTTTCCCCAATTGATTATAACCCTATGAATATAGCACGTAAAATTTAATTAAGTATTTGCTGTTAATAAATAAATTTATTAGTTAATGCTAATTATTTATTCAATAATTAATTTTTTACTATTTTCTGTTCCTGAAAATCGAAAAAAAGTCAAAAGAATATGTTGGGTGCGTATTGAAGCATGATACGAGAGTGGTGGACTTTCTACCCTGGACTTCCCCCTCTTTAGAAAAATTCCTGTGTGCGCTACTGGAATGAGTGGTATTGTATCTTTTTCGGTGTCCTAAAAAGTTTTACTTTTTTCGCGAAGGAATTGAAATTCTAACAAAAAAATAAATCGGTATTTCTGAAAAATGGTATAAATATATAAATATAAACACGAAATTTACATATACAAGATAAATTATCTGACTTTTTTATTTGCAAACAAAGTTAGCTTTTCCAATTCATTTAGATATAACAGTATAATTGCTTAATTTTAAATGTTACTTTTTGACTCTCTGAATATATATCAAAATGGCTTTTTGTGCTCTTCGATTTTTTTACTTAATACTTTCTTCACTATCCTGGTTATGAATGCCTACAAAAAGATACTTTTTATTCTAACGATGGTATTAATGCAATTTTGTTTAAGTCGGACCATTTAAAATGATCATTATCATCATTTACTATACAACAAAAACATGGACTTGTGTTCGAAACAAATAGCTTTTTTAATGCCTCTCATTCATAAAAGTGCCTTTTGTGCTTCAAAATACACTTAGAACTAAAACAAACTCACTAATTTTTTTCTTCAAGATTTTTTTGGATCATGAATAATAAATATATAACGACTCAAAAAGAATAAATTATACCGAGATGAGCTAAAATAGGAAAATTATTCTACATTTAACGGCTAAATTCGATTATTAACGATAATTTATACAGTTTTATAATGAAGTAAACCGCTCATTCATTTTGAAGAGTATGGCATTGAAACTGAATAATAGAACAGTACTTGTGAGGCATACAAGTAATTATTGCGACCCCAACAAACACGGCAGCTTTTCTATTCTTTTGGGTGTGTGTGTGTGCAGCCTATATATTTTACTCTATTTTTAACATAAGACACTTTGTATACTCAAATTGATGTTTATATTTGTACATATAAATGCTCACTGATTGTGTGTTATATTTATATATTCAAGTATTTTTAAAAAGTAGAGCATAACTTTCATTTGCACAGTGTTATTATATAGAAGCAAATGAAATAAAAATGATTCAGTTGAAGTGTGTTAATGTAGTAAATAAAAGATTAAAGCTTATTCAAATTCATTTCTCATATTTTTATAGAAAAGAAAAATCTCCAACTTAATTTAATTTAATTCTTTATTCTCTTTGATTTTATTACTGTTACATTTTACACTCGTTTATTATATTTAACAACTATTATTAACATGTTCGATAAACTCTAATTCCAAACAGCGGGATTTATTTTTTTAAAATAATTTTGAAAGCATTACATTATTTGCTTTAAAACTTGAAAATTTATTTACTTTAAAACTTGAAAATAATAATTAAATATTCAAGACTTCAACAAAGATACTTTAAAAACCTATTATATACGTTTTTAAAGTACAAGGTAAACAAAAAAAGTTCTTGCCGTTTGCGCGCTTCCATTGAAAGAAGTGAGAATAAGTATGCAAACTTGTGTATGACATGATTGAGAAACCGTTAGTCGAGAGTAGGAATATCAGTTGTTATATACGCAGGTCCACTGCTCACATTCATCAGTCGGAACTCGTACAGTAGCAAAGCGAAATGGACTTATCGAAGGAGCTCGTTCGGGGTTGTTTACTTTACGACTTCAAAGTGGGCTTATCAGCCGCTGCATCAAGTCGCCGAATATGTCAAGCGTTTGGGGATAGTGCTGTCAATGGACATACGGCAAGGCATTGGTTTCAAAAATTCAGATTGCGAGATTTGTCCCTCTGTGATAAAGCTCGAACAGGACGACCACAGGCTTTGGATGATGAAGTCCTGCAGACAGCCATTGAGGAAGATGGTAGTCAAACGTGAGATGAACTTGCCAGACAATTCAACACTTCCAGTGAAATGGTTAGACTTCATCTGTACCGCTTAGGTAAGACGTACAGGCTGAGTAAGTGGGTTCCTCACGCGCTGTTGGAAGTCCATAAGCAACAACGAGTGGCAGCCTGTTTATCGTTGCTTTCTCGCCACCGTAGCGCATCCATATTCAATCGGGTGCTGACCAGTGACGAGAAGTGGATCCTGTATGACACACCCAAGCATTCCAAACATTGGTTGTCACCCCAGGATACTGTCCCGCACAGCGCAAGACCACCTATGATCTCACGCAAGATTATGCTTTGTGTCTGGTGGACTTGTCGTCAAGTGGTTCACTATGAGTTGCTACCAACGGGCTAAAAGGTAACTGCGAACCTGTATTCGCAGCAATTGGAACGTGTACAACAGGCATTGCATCAGAAGGAGCCAGAACTGGTGAATCAAAAGGGTGTACTGTTATTGCATGATAAAGCGAGACCGAATGTCGCGCGGGTGGCCAGGAATACGATACAGCGATTTGGTCTTGAGACTTTGTGCAATCAGATTACCACCTGTTACATTCCCTGGAAAATCATCTTCGTGATAAATCCTTCACCAATGAAGCAGACGTGCGCCAAGCTCTCACGGACTTCTTAGCGTCCCACACCCCCGAGTTTTACCTCAAGGGGATTGTACAACTGGAGACACGTTGGCAGAAGGTGCTGGATGCCGATGGTGATTACTTCGAGGACTAACAATAGGCTACGCTGTTTGTATGTCATGTTCTTTTGGGTCATTAAAAACAACAAGAACTTTTTTGTTTACCTTGTATATGCATTTAGATCAAATGGAGATACAAACCCGTTCCATTGGCCAGTACTAAGAGATAAATATCTTTCAATTGCAAATTAGCATTTGGATCATTTGTTGAGCAATGGCCCAGTAACAAATGGCGAACGTCTTCCGGGAATTCATCCAAGTCTGGCAATGGTTTGAAGGATTCGAATTCGGAAAGTTCTTCCATGACTGGAGAGAAACTCTGAAAGAAAAGATATCGATAAGTAATCAATAATAATAAATGGAAGGTTTTCTGCAATGCTGCACATAAACAGAAAAATCTAAAAGCTTGAAGTTCAGCACGCTGAAACTCTATGATGGTTTTCTCAAAAAGATTTATTTGAAAAATTTGTTTCAGAACGTTGTTAGTTCAATTTTTAATTAATTCTTCACGGCAATATGACGTCTATCTCTGAATGTTATCAGTTATTCTTCATGTAGGTTTTTGGGGGGACCGTTACATTTTTTTACTATAAAGATGTTTAATTATCGTTGTATGTATTCATTTACTTGTTCTTTGTGGCAGAATTAGACTTATTTTTTTGAATACATTTTTGTAAAAAGTAAATTGTTCTTTGCTCCCTTTCCAAAAAACCTGCAGTTCCATATGTAATTTTTGTAAATACTAGCAATAGTCAAGTAAATAAATATTCATAACTGAATATTTCTTTTAGATTCTTAGGCTGCTACTGGTAATTCTTACAACTTGTTACAATGATTATAAATAAATTTAGAAATATTGTGCCTGACTGAAATTACTATTGATTAACCTTATAGTAGTTTTTTTAATTCTTCTTTTAATGTGAAGGAATTAATGAGATCTTATATGTTACGCTTCTTTTCATTTTTTTTTTTTTTTTGCTTCGTTTTAATATTTTATTTAGGGGTATATCAATTCTTTTTCTTCTTTTTTTATCTCAAAATTACTTTAAACAAATATATTAATAAGTGAATAAATCTTCTAGTTTATAATGGTAAAAAGCAATCCGTTGCAAAGAGCAATTTTAGTCATTTTAGGGAATTTTTTTTAAACATTTAATCGGAACGATGCAGTTTTAAATATTGAGTTTCTTCTTCGCCAATTATTGTGTTCGTATTTATCCCGATCTTTGTTTTGTATGCCTTTTACGATTTCTTTCCAGATCTCTTCGGCTTTTTTCCTCCTTGCTTTATTTCTTTCCACTTAATGACATTTTTTCTCTTGACAAATTTCTTTCAACCGTTTACACTCTTCGAGATTTCATTTCTTACAAAGAATATTATGTATAACTAATGTTTTTAACAATAAATTAATTTCTTAACAAAAGACAGCCATAGTATACCTTTGCTATACAAACGCTACTGCAGCAAGATAAAAATATATAAGCTATAATTGCAAATTTTAATAGAAAATTCGAACTGTGGAATTATTATATTTCACAAATTTTAATTTACAAATCAGTTTGGAAACAACTATTATTAAGACAGTAGTAACGCAAACATTTTACTTAATCGAATAATCATAAATATAATAACCTAAAGAGGAAAAGAGATTTATAAGAAAAAATATAGAACCATATAATCTTCCAAAGCATATTTTAACAACCTCTTTATTCTTATAAGTGATCCAATGACGAATTCATTCATTCATCATTAAAAACTGCAGCCCCTTAAGTAGCTAATAACTAAAAGTATTTTTCCAATATGCATTAACTTTCAAAAGTTAAGCACGAAGCAGTAAAATCTGAAAGAATGAGAATTTGCAAGTACAGTTCGAATTGACACGAACTACGACAGAGGAAAGTAGCAAATATGTTTATACGCAAAACAAAAGGAATAATTATTACATACAAAAAAGAAAACAATATTCAATTTTCATAAACTGTAAGAAGAAGCCATATTGGAGACATTAACGAAACGATGTTTAAATCCAAAACAAATAAACAAAACCGTCGTAAAGAGGGTCGCCATTTCTCACGTTCAAACAAAATTTACAGAGTATGTATTCCTTTTTTTCTAATATGAACAATGACAACAGAGTCAGACACTATCACCATTCCTCCTACAGAGTAGCTTGCAACTCTGCGAGAGTTTCTAGGAGTGGAAAATGTGAAGATACATTGCACCATTGGCCGGTCCATATTAAACATGAAATTTGCGAGAAGTCTGCAGCAAAAACTATACAGTGGAACAGCATGTAAACAGGGTAATGGCAGAATGAAAAGACGGGAATTTTATCGAGGGAAAAAAACAGTTTTAAAACCCACCCCTACGGGACATGCCATAGCTTTATTAAGAGCATATTAATAATGTATCAAAGTTTACACACTAAACATTCTCGATATGTTGTCTGCTGCCATCTGGAAATGAAAAATCGCATATTGAAAGCAGAATGAACTGTGGGATGTTACGCACATAGCGTTCTGTGCTTTCTGTAGGGTCGGATAGAGATGGGATGTGATCACGGTTGACCACAGCCTTAAGGTATACCCTCCAGCCAAAAGTCACAAGGTTTCATGTCGGGAGATCTAGGAGACCAAGCTGTAAGAAAATTCCGGTTAATGATTCTGTCATCACCAAAATGGCGAAACAAATTATTTCACACAACGGGTGAAGTGTGGAGGAGCACCATCCTGTATGAACACTATGGTTTTATCATATAACCTTACCTGAAGAGCCGGAATAACAGATTGCTCTAATAATGAAGCTTATAGTTGATCGGTGACGGTGTATGTTACAGGCCCTGCGGTGCTGTGCATTTCGGGAAAAAAATACTTACCCACAATTAAAGTTGCAGTAAAGCCGAACCAAAGCACTACATGTGAAGAGTGAAATGGAATTTATAGGAATTGATGCAGTTTTGTACCAGCCCAAATATGGAAATTGTGCGTGTTAATCGCATCTTCCAGATGAAAGTGGACCTCGTAGGTCCATAAAATTTTCCATGGACATTCATCCTGGAGCTCAATTCGCGCAAGAAATCACAATGCAAAGGTTTGTCGACTATCCAGATCATCTGGCAAGAGCTGCTGCACTATATACAGTTTAAAGGAATAATAGAGTAAGATCTTTCGAAGGATCTTATGGACCGTCGAACGAGGTTGGTCAACAAATGCTGAAATACGCCGGATATTAGTGCTGCTGATGGTTTGTGATCTGTCTTCCTCCACTTGCGTCGCTAAATCATCCACTACCTGTGCTGCAACACACACATTCGTCCCCTTTCTGGCTGAATGCACAATGTTCCCGTTGCTTCAAATTTCCTAATCATGTTTGTTGGTCGTCAACTATTGAGTGGATCTTTTCGTAATCGCTTCAAAGACAAAATTTCCAGAAAACTTCGGTACCTGAGGCTCCGTTTTGGTGAAACAATTTCACCAGTAAATCACGTTTCTGGAGAGTCAACGTCATCGTCCTTCACTTTGAAACGAGTGTGACTGCGTTTCGCCTCTCGCATCTTTATATCCCGCGGGTATATGACTTCGTGCTCACAGGATTACTGTGCTTACGACATTTACATATGCCATAGTTTACATTGCACAACGCCATCTAGGGGTGGTTTTTGAAACTCCTTCTTTTTTCCCCCACGATAACATTCCCATCATTTCATTCTGCCATTACCCAATTTTAATGCAATTCTGCTGCATTGTTTTTGCTACAGATTGCTTGCAAATGTCACATTTATTCATGTACACATGGTATATAATCTTTTCACTCTCCAGGTAATTGTCAACGATGTCAGCTCAATGGGTATCTGCATTATCATTCATAAAAACGAAAGAAAAACTAACTACTGCCCCATAAAATCTTAAAATGATATTAAGACTACTTTGAGATATCGGACATCCGTTACAGAAACCTATCTATTGGTATACAGGTACGTTCGACATACCAACGAAATGTCTGCCCTACCATGATGCTTCCGCTTCGTAATGTAGGGATACTCAACCTTTTTTCTCAGCCGAATCACATGCTCATGATATTTCATGCAGGCCCGCAACATGAAGATAATTAAAAAAAAAACGCAACAAGACCAAAGTAACATTGAACAAAGCAAAAAGGATCAAAATATTAAAATTTTCATTTTCTGCTTTTATTTTAATACTATATTAATCCTTCAATCAAACACACACAAAACATATTTAATTTGATGTATTTATTACTGAGTCATGTGGTAGTTTCGATTTCTTTTCATCCATGACCAAGCCTTTTGTTTACATTCTACTATAAAAAGCAAATTGATAGATTTGATTTCTTCATTGATGGAATTTCCCGCTTAATTTTTAGTATATTGTTCTTAAATTATTGAATTTCTCATTGCAATGGGCCAAGACCGGGCCACTCAAAAAAGGCCGGTGGACCGCGTTGAGTATCACTGTCATAATGCTTGATGCTAGATCATGTTTTAGGGTCAATTGCGCTTGACTATTGTCTTTTCCAGACCCTTACACACTTGTCGTTTGAATCCAGGGAAAATTTTAAATCATTCGTAGGCATAACGTTGGCACAAACAGAAGTAACCCAATTTGCTTGTTGTTGACAAAGCTTCAATTGTGCTCCTATGGATTAGACGGATAAAGTAACACAATATCATGGTACCCTGGAGAACAGTTTTTTTTGTGTGTAGGCTTTCTCACGCAGTAGCGGTAGATATTATGATACCAATGGACGCTGCAAGCTTAGATATCACTTTTCGATTCCGTTTAGCTACTACATCAATTTATCGATATTTAGCGGACTTGTAACCTGTAAGTGACCAATCCAGGTTTAAGGGCCACTGTTCCACACTTGCTTGAAAAATTTCCCCATAATTCTGAAAGGACGGAATGATGAATACTGATTAAAATAAAATCTGTGACTGATTGTCCACCTTCGAAATGTCTCGCAAAATGCCAGCGTTCACTATCTGACACTCGTCTTCTGGAAGCCACAGTAGCACGTCTGTCTTGAAAATTCATTGCACAAAAATTCTAAACACTTTTTTATCATGTCTTACACGCCCTTCCTCTAATTTTTCTTAATGCTGACTTCTGATACGACTGTCTTTCCTGCATATTTCTCGAGACGAAATCATGATTGGCTATTACATAGCATATTTGCATACTTCCATCTACTTCTGAAGTGAATTGCAGTGTCTCAATTGTTCAGACTGGCTTCTGGAAATTAACACACACACACACACATATATATATATATTTCTAACACCTGAAGGACGTAAATGAATGGACTTACAATGCTGGTTCCAGGAAGGACAGTGGAGGCTGCCGATAACCCTCTTGTTCCTCCACTACCCACTTTAGTGGATTCTGAAATCGGACTGAGTGCTTTCAGTTCATCATCCTCTTCTCGAGATTCGTTTTCCTCCTCTGGTTTCTGAGCACCTTTCAGATGACCCCTTCTGAAAAAAGATAGAATGAAAAGAAAACCAAAGCAATAATAAAAAAAACTCTTTATTTCGGATTTTAATTATTTTTAATCAATTTGTGATGGATCTATACGAGTACTTCAACTAATCCTCTTGGGAAATCTTTGGGCTATCAACCACAACCAACCCTTTTGGAAGAAGAAACTGTGATATGCAGATTAGGTCAGTTATATATAGCATAGGGTTTCTAGCTACCGAGATGAATGGATGAATAGAAGGATAGACGGAGTTACCTGGAGATTGAAATATAGAGAAGTTGATGACAAGGAAAGATATCTACCGATCAGGTATTAGTAAACATTGATAGTGCGTTTCGGCTATTAAATAGTCGAAGATATTTAAATGACGATTGGTCACTGTAGCTAAATTGTAACTCAAATATTAGGTGGCCGCGGTAGCCAAGTGGTCTAAGCATCGGATCATAGCTGGCGTCTCATGAGTTCTATCCCTGTACCACTAAAGACCCGCCGTGTAGGGGAGCGATGCACGATACATCTCTTGACAGCTCAAACGTTTTCCCGTTGGTGTGGTGTGGTAGTTAGGAGAGGGAGTTGCAAGCTCAGGTGTCGTCCGCATCACTTGACCATGGTTCAAAATTATGCGGACCGTCGCCCAAAGCCCTCGTGTTGCTAAACCGCGTGCGACGTTAATATTCACTCACTCAACTCAAATATTAGAGTAGTGGATTGATCCATAAAAAGAGGATCAATTTACTAGAAGACTTCTCACAATTCGCGTCTCTCGTAGTTAAATACCCTATTGCTCTTAATTGGAACATCTCATCATGTCTGGATACTTGAATTGTGTCTGTTGATAATAGTGTGCTGAATAAATAGTTGAAAAGTATTATCGCTTCACACCTCTCGCCGGGTCCGAGAGTAGGTCACGTATGTTACAAATTCGAACACTTAAATATGCTGTATCTAAGAATTAAATTTTTTCAAACGAGAATCACTACGAAAGAAAATAATTAAAACGAGATTTTTTAGTAGAGAGACGACTTTCTTTAAGATTTTTGTTTGAATGTTGTAAGTAAACGTTCGTTACGCAAGATTTCTACTGGTTCTTTCGTTCTTTTAAAAATGAAACATAGTTCAACGAATAAAGTTCTAGGAATTTCTTTGTTTTACTCATCGTCTATTGAAAAAAGAGCATCAAATGAGGGGGGGGGGGCTGAGTGCCATCATAATGAAATTGGAGGTTATTTTTAAAAGTGGGGAAGGAAAATATTTAGACGTTTGTATTTGTCGAAAGTCTCGAACTTTCAGGAAATTTTATTAACTGTATATTTTTTTAAACAAAAATCTTGTTATGACCAAATATCTTACTAAAAATTCTAGCATTATAAATTGAGCCAAATGCTGATACATAAAAATTGTTAGAAATTTTTTTTACCAATAATTTAATTGTAAAAAGAACACTTCGTTTTGAAAAATGTGATAATTTTTAAGCAAATATAATATCAGTTTACACACGTTTATATGTATTTTGAAAAAAAGGTGATTATTTCAATTCACTTTTCCGTATTTAAGTTTTGTAGATCAAATCTAGTAAATCATACATTTGTATTTAGAGAAACTAATTTGCAAACTATTATAATTGTCAAAGGATATTAATACTCACAGAAGTAAATTTCTGATTATTCAATTCCTACTATTAGTTCACACTCTCCCTATATACATATTTATATATATATATTTTGTTCAAATTTTGAATCGTTAATAAAATACTTTTAATTCATCCACTGTAGTTCAAAAACATTTTTTTTAAACTTGTAGTGGTTGACACTTGATGTTAATACAGTTTTTTTAATGTCAATTCATTAATTAAATTTTATTTTTTTAATTTAGATTTATTCTACATTATTTCTGACGAAGTTACAACTAACTACAACAGATATCACACTCAAGTTCATATATATTTATTCAATCTTGTAGTGGAGACACGATGTTAATACAGTTTTTTCAAATATTAATTCATTAATTAAATTTAATTAATGAAAATAAAAAAATTTTATGATGACCTAAGTAGAAATTGACTTTGATTTTTTTTTTATGTTACTTGTGTTGTAGAAATCTGATTCGTGAAAGGATGCATTTCGTTAATGAAAAGTTGACTAAAGAAAGTAAATCCTATAGTTTGATGCATTATTAATTTAAAATGCTGACCAGTTATTTCTGCGAAACAAACCAATATGAGATCCGTGAAAAACATTCATTTATTATTTAAATATAAAAAAACAAAAAAAAATTATTATTATTTTTAGCCTAAAACTTTTTTTGTGGCACAAATACATCTGTAACAGTATAATCTCAGTATTGCATTATTTTTTTACAGAATCTATCAATATTTTTCAATATTCTACCTTTTGTGTTAACTATAATTTCAGCTCAGATAATCTTCAAAATTTTCTCTAGTTGAGAGAGAGAGAGAGAGAGAGAGAGAGAACTTTAATTATAGTTTATATAGAAGCAATCAAAGTTTTTTATTTTACATGAATACGAATAACAACAAAATCTTTTCAACAGCATCATTACCAGTCCCTGATATACTCTGTATTTATATGTTTTCGAATAATTTATAAGAAAACATATCGGTGATGAAGGTTTTCGGTACAAAGTTCTTGCTGAATTCATTTCTAGCACGCGCATTTTCCATTATACATTATTGTCTGTTTCTAAAAGTATATTTGCTTTGCTTTTTTAGCTGTTTGCTAGAACTTGAATACAATAACGGATACGGACACAGTGATAGAAGTTCTGCACGGAAATATTAATTGAACGACATCTGTGATTGCTATCCCGTATGAATTCGATATGATAGTTTTGATGGTTAACCACTTGATATAATTTAATTTTTTTATGTTTAGATGTAAGTTATTTCTTCACAGTAATTTAAATTCAAATTGTTTTTTAAGGTTTTCAAATTCTGTTTTCTTACTTATTGTTAAAAGTATCACTCACTGCTTGTATTTTTATTGTTTAGCTTATTAAGGTAACCGACTACCCTAAAACTGCGAATTTTGCCAAAAATTGGCACATTTTTTTATTTTCTTATTTTACAGGCTATCTTATTAGCTTTATAAAAATACCAAGTTTATTATTTTCCTTTCACTAGAACAAAAACTACAAGAGTTTTAGTAAAAGCAGATGCCATTACTTTAAGCAAGATGCCATACTTTGAAACGCGTTTTACTCAAAATGTGTTTTTTTTTTAAAATGCTCAAACGAGCAATTGCTAAAAAAGCTTTGAAAATAATTAAATAAAATTTCTTGTGTATGTTCTGTATATTCGTAGAAATGTTTTAACCTTCAGATTTATCTATTACTGCTTTATTGCAAAACCTATAGTCCCTTGTGTTAATATAATCACTGTTTTTTTTACGCAATTTCATATAATAACTAAGATAAAGTGCTCTAGTTTTGTAACAATTAAAATATCTCTTATCCTGAAGGTCATTGCAAAAATGAATAACATAGCAACACATTAGAATTAAAAAATTGAAAATTTGTCCATAAACTTTGGGTACAGAATGGGCCACGTTCTATTATTTTTTGTAAATTTTTACCAATTTTTTCCCATTTTAATAATAATAATTCATTTTTCTCCTCTTAATTTTATCATATTTTTCTTAAAATGTACGAAATAAATATAAAAACAAAAAAAAAAATCCTCATGTATTCATTTTTAAAAAAAAGTTGTCGCAAGTAGTTGGATAATTTAAAATATCTTAAAAATATTTTCCCCACAGTTCTGATCTTAGAGAGATCATATTGATAAAAACTTTATTCAGTAATATGCAAAAAGGAACTTATATTACTGTTTTTAATCAATTAATTCATCAGTTTTATTAATATTGTTACTTTACTAATAAAATAAATTTATTTTTTAAATGTAAACTAAGTTTTAAAAGAATTAATACAATGATTTACAGCAGAGGTTGCCAAAGTGGTGGCCCATGGTCAGCAACAGAATTTCGCTGGGCCCAGAAAAATGTGGTACCCTTCGTAATAGCCCCAGAATAGGTGGTTAAAGTGAATGTCCTTTTCTTAGTGAGCAGGCGATGGAAATTCTGATTCAATTCTCCGCAACTTATTTATGTGAAAAGACCTTTTTATCTGTCACAACTATCAAAACACGGTACCGATCTCAGCTGAAATAAATGTCTTGCAGTAACATCATGGATCCAAATATCCATATTCTTATTTCAAGTAAGCAGGAACATGCATTACACACTAGCAATGTATAACGCTAAAAGTTTGATATACTTAAACCATTTTTAATTGTTTTGTCTTTATAGTTTTTGTTTATTTTTTTTTATTTTATTAAGGTTTATTAATAAAATTTTCATGATTCGGTTACAATTAATAGTTTCATTTTATTAACTAAGTACTGTTTATGTGTTCTTAGATAATTTTTTTTAAAAAATATATTTAAATCCTATTTGTGGTCCGTGGGATTTAAATTATTAATTTACTGGTCCGTGAAGTCAAAAAGTTTGGCGACTGCTGATTTACAAGATTGTAGCAATGTTCGACAAACTAAATATTAATACAATTACATGTAGACATTATAAGACTTATTGTTTAAGATTTTAGTTGGGAGTACTACAAATAGCTTGCGTTTTAAATCGCATTATACTTCAGTAATTGATTCCAAAAATAATTTTTTTTAAAAAAAGAGAGACTTTTAGCAACTTACATATAATTATTTATAAACAATCATTTAAAGTTAAGGGACTCATTTTTTCATTTAATTATCCAAAAAATGAATATTTAATAACCTTATATATACACTGCTGGCCACCGTAAATGCAACACCAAAAAAGACAAGAGATAGCACAACAAAATTTATTTTGTAGATAACATGTTGACCAAGTATCAAATGATTAAATTTATAGACTTCTGTGAAGTGTGGTTCCTGCCAGAATCAGTAGCCAGAGTAGCCGCCATTGCTGGAGATCACCGCTGCCACACGCCTCGGCATTGATTCAAAGAGACTTTGGATGTGTTCTTGGGGTACAGCAGACCAAGCAGCTTCCACACGTTGCCAAAGTTGATCTGGTGTGGCAGCTGGGGGTGTAATCTGGGTTAATCGTTGAGCAACCATGGACCACATGTTTTCTATCGGCGAAAGATCTGGAGAGCGAGCCGACCAGGGAAGCAATTCAATCTGATGATTGACGAAGAACCTTTGGACAATGCGTGCCACGTGTGGTCGCGCATTATCCTGTTGAAATATGGCTGTGGCCAAGCCCTGAAGGTAAGGAAGGACAACTGGCTCCAACACCTCGGAGATGTAGCGCTGGCTGTTTAAAGTACCGGCAATGCGTACTAGAGGAGTGCGAGAGTGATATCCAATACCGCCCCATACCATAATACTCGGTGCATGACCAGAGTAGCGGTGTATAACGCAGCTGTTCAGCATCCTCTCTCCACGGTGTCTCCAGACTCGAATCCGACCATCGTGGTGTTGCAGACAGATGCGTGACTCATCAGTAAAGGCAACTTCATACCCTTCTGCAACCCTCATCCTTCTTTCATCGCACCATTGGCGGCGGAGACGTCTGTGGTTCTGTGTCAAGGGTAGACCAAGCAATGCACATCTTGCGGACAGACCACTCTGCTGTAAACGTCGTCGAATGGTACGCGCAGACATTGAATGATGCGTTACAGACTCAATGTTCTGTGCTATGGTTCATGATGGGACTCAGCGATTCGTCACTGCCATGCGCACGATTTGCCTGTCCTCAAGTGAAGTGGTGCACTGATGTGGATGCGATCGACCACGTCGATCCGTCTTACCCTCCTGCATCCAACGATCACATATCCGCATTACAGTTGTTTGGTTTCGGCAACACGACTACCAATTTCCCTGAAGGATGATCCACAATCTCGGTAGGACACTATATTTCCTCTATCGAACTCGGATACTTGATCAAAAGCTGATCGCTGTTTCTACGAGACTTAACTGGTCGTTTTTTGAAAAAAACCACAAGAAAGACACAATTGTCGAGCTTGAAATCGTCGAAATCTCCAAGGCTTAAATAGCGCTATATATAGTAATATATATATAGGTAAGTTACCTTTTTCTCATAATGAATTTAGATTTCCTATCCATTATTTCCAATTGGTTTTTGCTCGGTATTATTAACAGAAAGGGGGAAGGTTGGCTGGCCAAAAAACATGTTCAACCCCACTTTTATACAGAGAAATTTTTTAAGAGGAATTTTTTTGTATACAAGCTGTCCTAAGTCAGCAATGTTGATAATACTGTAGCATCCATTCTTTTATATTTTTATATTTTACTCTGTTATTTCAATTTTTCATACCTCCTTTTAAATTCTGTTGTCTGGTTATCTAGCAATTGCTATTCTTTTAAGTATTAATCATGTTAATTCATCTCTCTCTTGTAGATAAATTTTGATTATATATATGTGTGTGTGTGTGTGTTACCGGCAAAGTATGAAATGCCGGCATTCTATAGGATGCCGGACATTTTTAGGCAAAGAATGAAATATGAGATTTATTACATACTTTGCTTAGGCATTCTATAGAATAACCAAAGCTATTTAGGCAAAGTATGAGAAAAGGTCAAGATAAGGCTATTATATCAATAACTTTCATTCCAAAAAATACAAATGTTATTCTGACAAAATAATGAAGGTACCATTAAAAATTATTGAAAATACGTAAAGGAAAATGAAAGTTGTACCAAACAAAATTTATGTTTTTCTTATTAAGGAAAATAAAATCTTTACATAAAAAAATTAGCAATCAAAATTAACCAGCTTGTTGCAACATGATTGGCTTGAATGATATTCTGAGTTCCATTTCATTAAATGTTTCACACAAAGACTATTCTTAGGTTGATACTTTGTTTTACACATACATTTGACGAATTCTTCTCCTCTTCCTTTGGATTGAGCAATTGCAATTGACAGGAGAGGAATTTCATGGTCTGGAATATCTTTAGTTCTAAGCAAGTTCTTGGGGCACAAAGTATAAATTGTGATGTCACGTATACTTGTTTTAAAATTCTTTCAGAAGTTCCAAGTCGATAGAAACCATCCTTTTTCCAACTCATTACACAAGTGCCAATAAATTGGCATTTAGAAAAAAATTGCACGTTTCACAACAATATCTTTTCGATTCACAATTTTCTGTTTTTTCTAAAAAGGTTTCCAAAGATGGTTATGCTGTCCAATATCATAACGTGCAACATTTATGTATTTGGTTGAAAGTTCTTTCGGAATTCTATCACTCCGCAGAATCGTGACGTAATAATGTATAGCAGTGCTTTCCAAACTTTTTATTTCCTGGATCGGTCAACGTTTGATAATTTTTCGTGACCTGCTGAGGGTGGGACGTTGATTATTTATATTTTAGATTGTTTTGATTTAATAATTTATTTATATTTAAACATGCTTTCAGAATAAAATTCAGTAGCATCAAAAATGAATGTAAATGATTTCCATGGAAAGTCGCACAAGCATGAGAGACATACACCACAGTAGATAAAATAGAAATTATTTAATGTTCCTTGAGTGGCCCGATACCATTTGATACACAGATTGGGGGTTGGGGACCACTGCTGTATGGTACTAACGCCTTTTTTAACAGGTTAAATAAGTTTACTTTTATTTTCCACAAACATCACATCATAGCATTCAGCAACCATAGTCCTGGTTCCTTCTTAGTAACCCTCAGGGGCTCCTTCTTTTGGTACGGGTTCACATCCGATTATATCTTTTCTTTTCCATTTACTGTTTTGGTACCTTCCGCTCCTTATTTTTTTTTCGATCTTTTTGTCATTCATTATTTTCTTTCTCTTGTTAGACCAAATATTAAAAAATTTTGGCAGTATACGAAATCGGTTTGCGCAATAAAAAATATCATACTATTTTTGTAATCATTTTGGCATTTTGTACGTCAGCTATTAACTTCTAGTAAATAACTTCAGTTAAGAAAAAACTTTTTTTTTGCGGCATTAACTCAAATTTTGGGCAACTCATCGTCGAATAGTTGTTTCATGGCTATAGATCAGGGGTCAGCAACCTATTAGCTGTGGCGTGTCAGACCAATCTACCAATATGATTCAGCGCATCACACAGTAGAGCATTTTTGAAACAATTAAAAATTGACATATTTGTTGAGTAGTGAAAACTGCCACTGTGAATTGTATTTGTGTCACATGTGGCACGTGGGCCATAGGTTGCCGACCCCAGCTATAGAACATGTGACTCCTTCTCCAACACTACAGCTTGCTCCTCCATTTTCTTGCAGCACAGGTAACAACCAATTTTTTTGTTTGGCAAATTTAATTAAAATTCAGTATTTTGACACTCCCGAACAAACTGAAATGTGCATCTGACAAGTTCTGATCGTAAGACACTCTTTAAAAGTCTCGTGTCTTGCCACACAATATTCGAAACGAATCACAGATGTATTTCATACTTTGCTGGTTTTTCAATAGACATTCTATAGAATGTCTAGGCAATGTGTGAAACATCAATCATTTCATACATTGCCGGCTAGTTTTAGGCATTCTATACAATGCCTAAATATTCTATAGAATGCCGGATTTCATACTTTGCCGGTAACATATATACATATAGATACAGCCGACTCTCGATAATTCGAAGTTGGAGGGACCAATGAAAACTTCGAATTATAAAGAGTTCGAATCATCAAGAGGGTAGAAAAAATTCCCAAAATACACGAAGAGAATTTAAATTTGAAACTATGTAATGAAACAACAATTGTACATATGTATAAAATTATTTTAAAATAGTTTTAATAAGTACATAGTATACAGCATAAATACTTTACAGAAGTTAAAAGTCCTATATTAAAAGAAAACATTCTCTCTCTCATACACAATCCTACGCATCTCTTCTTTACAATATCGGACCATCCTTTCAGAACACACGTGTAGCAAGGCCACGTGTTAAACCAAAGATACGGATGGCTAATAACAGGTGCGGTTGGTCTATTGTACACTTAAAGTAACGAAAATAATAAAAAGTGTATTTTCGCCTGAGGAACCTAAAGCACTAAGAAGGAGTAGCAGACCGATGGTCATCAAAGGGTTAACGTTACAGGGGAGACACACAGAAATAACACAACGCAAAACTTGTAAGCTCCAACCTGTTTATTACAGGACTGCACATGATAGTGAGTGTTCAAATTGTCGAGATTTTTATAAGATAACTTTGAATTCTAGCGTGTTCTAGTCTAACCAGCCACAGATTTTACTACGAAATATTGAGTGTAAGAAAGGTATTGTTTTTATTCGAAATACAAAGAGTTTTTCTAGGGACTGAGCATGTATTTCGAATTATCGGGAGTTTCGTATTATCGAAGGCTTGGTTCAACGAAAGTCAACTGTATATATAAAGCCCAGTGGCTGAGTGGTAGTGCATCTTGCTTCCACACCACATGTCCGAGGTTCAAACGCCGAGCTGGGCAAGGTCGACTCTGCCTTTCATCCCTTCAGTGGGTCGATAAATGAGTATCAAGCTTGTTTGGGAACTTAACACTGGGGGTTTAGCGTCAGACTGACCACCTGACCAGAACATCTGCTCATGCACCTTAGTGCCCAAAATCACGTGTACTGATATAGGCACAGTAGACCTTGGCCCTCATGGGCTGTTGCGCCACTCCACTGAGTTAAGTTTAAATATATATATATATATATATATAGCCTTGACAATCTTATTGAAGAATTTTTTTAGAAGTTCATTTCTAACTAACTATTAGTTAATCTCTTACACCATAATTTCATTCCCTTTCAGTAGTTAACACCAATATTAGTTTAAGCTTTCTTATTTATGAGAATTGCTGGAGTTATTTAAAATTCGCATTTGTTTTACAACAGTTTGCCAAAGCTACGGTAGCCGAATGGTCATGGTCGCGAACTCATGGACGTTGTTGTCGAATCACGAGTTCGTAACTTAGTGTCACTGAAGATCAACCATATGCAGCGAGGCTTAATGCATGTTGAATCTGTCACACCACGATGTTATCAAGTTAGCATGGTGGGAAAACTTGGTGAATGAGGTGCCAGCTCAGGTGTCATCCTCGTCACTTGAATTCGTAGATAAAAATTATGAGATCTATCATCACTAACCCTTTCGAAGGTTTTTTGAGCAAGTAGAGTATCCAATCAGCCTGCAATAGAATATATACTGGGTGCTGAATTATTGGATTAATGTTCTCATCCAAAGATAAAAAATTTGGAATATGCCTTTTCACGATATTTTAATAAGAGTAATTCAGTAGAAACAGCGTATGAGTACAAATGCAAGAAACAAATACCCAGGGGAAATAATTAAGTGATGGCTTATTTTTAACAACTGACATAATCGGCACAAGAGCTTGAAAATTGTAGACAAGATAAAACGGTACTTCGTAAAAGTGTGACCGGCTAGGAATAATTTTTATATTCCTGAAGTTATAAAAGAAAATGCAGGAGTAATGAAATGATTTACATGTCATCATGTTCTAGAAATACCTTCCACTAATAAATTAGTTTAAAAAACTAAAAAATCACCCTCTTTTATAGTTAATCTAACTAATTTGCAACTTAATCTTTTAGTCGCCAAATCTGGAAATAGGATCTGAAATGAGTCGCCAGATGCGGGATGGGACCTGAAAATGGGGAAAAGTTAATCCTGATGATCCTGATCAGGGCAATGGAACAAAATTCGGTCCTGGACAAGTAAGCAAAATTTCGAATTAATCTGACCTTTTAAAGTGGGTAAAAATTGAGTTCAAAGATTCCTTTACATGCAAGTGGAGCTTATAAAAGGGTGTTAAAAATAAATTTAGATCTAAAAAAACTTGTTTTGTTGGAATAAAAGGAACTATATCCATGTGGTTTATAGACAAATTTTAAAAAAAAAGAATTCTATATAAAACTTAAATAACTCCACCCTCTTTCAATTCAAGCGCTTCGGTATTTTTTAAACCCATTCACATATGCAAAAAACCGAAATTCCACTTATTTCAAATATTTGAGAATATCCCTTTTTGTTTTTTTCTCTGCTGATATTTTTTGATTTTACGAAATAAATTTTGGTCCTTAAGTTCATTCCACTTTAGTATTCGGTTTGGTGAATAATGGAAAACTTTTATAAAAAGCTATCTTTATTTAACGCCACACTGGATTACTTTAACGTACACATTAGTATTTGAAATTACCAAATCCATTTGTTAATTAATTTCTACTTCGGTCTGAACTCATTAGTATTACTAATTTGTGATTGTCTAACAACATACATCAACGCCTTCTACGTGTTAATTCCAGAAATGGAATTCAATTAAAATCTAATCAATGAAAGAGGCGAGCCTTGGAAATGAATATATTAAGGGTAAACGGCCTAAATTTTAGAGATGCAGACAACAAAGAAACTAATTTATCGTTTTTTTCTCCTATGTGCTGATTATTCTGTGTAAACTCCACCCAATCCCTAATGGAATTTAACAGCCCCGTTTTGAAAAATGGACACTAAACCCTTCTGGTTTCTGTATTCGAGAGCGGAGTTTTAGTTTGTATCTCATCTATATTCATTGAGAATCCTCCAATGCAAAAATTGCTGGGGAAAAGTCAAACGATTTTTTTACATATATATATAATTCTGCTGTATTTTTGTAAATATTTTTCTGTTATAAAAACTATTCTATTAAGGTATCCGACTATCCTAAAATTGTGAATTTCGCCAAAAGTTGACAATTTTTTGTGTGATTTTATTTTATAGGCCATCTTATTAGCTTTACAAAAATACCAGGTTTATTATTTTCCGTTCACTTGAACAAAAACTACAAGCGTTTTAGTAAAAGCATATGCCATTATTTTAAGGTATCCGATTGGTTGCGACAGCTTTTTTTTAAAAAATGGAGATATGGGGATTTTTTTTGTTCTTTTTAGATTTCTTTAGTACATGTTATGAAAAATATGCTAAAATTAAGAAGATAAAAAGAAATTATAATTACTAAAATGGGAAAAAAGGGGTAAAAATTGACAAAAAAATAACATAAACGTGGTCCATTCTGTACCAACATTTTATGAACAAATTTTTAATTTTTCAATTCTGATGTGTTGCTATGTTATTCTATTTTGAAGTGACCTTCAAGATAAGAGATATTTTAAGTTTTACAAAAACTAGAGCAATTTATTTTAGTTTATGTGAAAGTGCTTAAAAAAACAGTGATTATATTCACATAAGGAACTGTAAATTTTGTAATAAAACTGTGATTAATAAATCTGAAGGTTAAAACACATCTACTATTATACAGAACATACACAAAAAATTTCAGTTAATTATTTTTAAATCTTTATGAGCAATCAACACAACACAACACACCATCCCCGTTCGAGCATTTTCAAAAAAACACATTCCGAGTACAACGCGCTTTAAAGTATGACATCTTGCTTAAAGTAATGGCATCTCTCTTACTAAAACACGTATAGTTTTTGTTCTAGTGAACGGAAAATAATAAATTTGGTATTTTTATAAAGCTAATAAGATGTTCTATAAAATAAAATCATAGAAAAAAGTGTCCATTTTTGGCTAAATTCAGAGTTTTAGCGAAGTCGGATACCTTAAGCAAGATGTCAAACTTTGAAATGCGTTCTAATCGAAATGAGTGTTTTTTTTTTAAAAAAAATGCCCAAACGAGGACAGCGGTTGCTAAAAAAGTTTCGAAAATAATTAAATGAAATTTCTAGTGTATGTTCTGTATACTAGTAGAAGTGTTTCAACCTTCAGGTTTAACAATTACTGTTTTATTACGAAATTTACAGTCTCTTATGTTAATATAATCACTGTTTTCGTAAGCAATCTGATATAATAACAAAGATAAAGTTCTCTAGTTTTTGTAAAAAATTAAAATATCTCCTATATATCCAGAAAGTCATTTCAAAAACGAATAATATAGCAACACATCAGAATTGAGAAATTGAAAATTGTTCATAAACTTTTGATACAAAATGGCCCCGTTTATGTTATTTTTTGTAAGATTTTACCCATTTTTTCCCATTTTAGTAATAATCCTTTCTTTTTCTCTTCTTAATTTTAGAATATTTTTCTTAAAATGTACTAAAAAATCTAAAAACCACAAAAAAAAATCTCCATATCTCCATTTTTTTTAAAAAAGTGGTCGCAAGTAGACGAATATCTTAACTACTTCTATTTGAATCTGCTCTGATGAATGTGATCATATAACTCTTTATTTTTCTTCACTTATAAAAATGTTTTTATTGGTAAAAGTAATCCCTTTAAAGAGTACCTAAGAGTACATAAAATAGGGGAAATATTAAAATGCTAATTAGTTTTTAAAAAGTCCATTGATTCTATTCACATTTGCTCTTCATTATTAGAATTAATAGTAGTTGAAATAAGTCTCTTATACTTTTTGATTTAGAATTGTGTATGTATTATGTTCATTGTGTGTGTGGAAATGCTGTATAAATTATACATTAATTGCTACGTTATCTCAATTAATGTAACATTAAAATGGTATTTCCTATTAGGTTTAAACAAGTAATGTGTGTGTGTAGTTATCATTTTATAATTCTTTCTAATATTATTTTCCCGTCACACATTTTTCCATTACATATTTAGGGTAATAATATCATATCGTCATCAAAATATCAGTAAAGTGCATTTACATGGATCAGAAAAACTATGTATTGAACTTGTTGATTCAGTATTTAGAACGAGCTTTTACTTTGAAAGACTTTTATGCTTCCTATTTTTTGTACCTGAAAATTGCTTATATATTTGAATTTTCGAATATGTACACTGAAGCGTCAAAATTCATGAGATAACATTATGCAAATATTCCGATGGTGGTAAGAAATATTATTGGACAAAATATTGCCAGGACTTTCATCTGTACTCAAGTGATACACTTGACATGGTTATGGCGGCATGATGAGAATTAACAGATTTTGAAAGAGTAATTCTAAGATGTATACGGTGTTCCACTCTGGTATTTGTTAGGGATTTCAACATTTCTCGGTCCACAGCATCGACAGTTTGCCGAGAATATGTAATATTAGACATTACCTGTCACCATGGACAATACTGAGACCAGCTATGTGTCTTCGTAGAGTAGTCAGTCAAGCAACACACTGCGTCAAATAACAATAACAAAGTTGTGACCCCATGTTTACTTAATTCGTGGGTAGAGAGAGGGACAGAACAGCTTTAGTAAAAAATTGCTTTTTATATACAAACAGTTATAACGCTGAATTTACACACCTTCTATAATATCTGTAAGATATATCTTTTGTAAGTTCAGTTGTCATAAAATGGGTATCGTCGGCTGTTGGGATCGTTCTCACGGATATCCAACTGGATCGTAATGTTTACATTCCACCGAAGTAGTCAAGTTAAAGTTCTAATAGGTCAACTCACAGTCTTTTTTCTATCGCTCCTTTTCCAGGTTTCCGATTCTCACCTATCCTGGATCTCTAGCTATCACTGGTTCGGCTTCCCGGCAGCCATTTTCACTGTATTCGCTGTTCAAATCGCAGGTGCGGCTGCTTTCCAACTTCTTAAGCTAGTTTCTCAGAAGTCCCCTGTCACCTTCCAAACCGTCTCTTGAATTCCCCTGGTTGGGCCTCTTTCTCGCTCTCCCTAATTTCTGATTGTCGAGGATCGTGATTCTGCACCCAGCACCCTTTGCCTTGGTCCCAAATGCCATTGATTTTTTCGAGACAAAAGCCTGTCACGACTGAAATTATCTACATCGCCGTATCTCGTAAACCATGTTGAGGGACGACACTGTGAAAACACTCTCCTTGGCATTTCTTCCTCACAAAAGGGGCTGACACTCCTTCCATTCAAGTGCATCGAGACTACATGTAAGAAGGAATGAAAAAATGGAACAGCCATCAAGACAGATGTATCCCTTCTATAAATCGTTGTGAATGTAAGCCATCTGGTGAATCTATCCACTGGATGTCGGAGAAGAAAAAGAGTAGTAACATCAAACAGTTCAAGAGTCGGCTCAACATCTGTTTCGCCTCGGGACGTGAGAGAAGAATCTGTAGCTTACTTTGAAAGAAAAAACCCAACTGGTGATTCTGTTCTCTCATGGGCGCCCAAAAATGAAAACAGGAATAGTTAACTGCAGTCTAATGATACGACGCTACAACGTAAGGCACAAGGCAGACGTGTGTGTGTGAGAACATTACAGTGAAATCTAATGTTGATGAGGTATAGTAGCAGAAAATATACTCGAGTGACTATACCGGTAAAATGCAATTGGTTGCATTGTCCTATCAATTGGATTATGGAATGCCAGAAAAACGATGCTTAGTCATAGGAGTCTCAAAACAATAGGGTTCGAGTGTACCTCAGATCTCACAAGATTAAATTGTTAATAGGGTACTGTGCCAGCTGGTGGCATCTCCATTTTTTTTTCTTTTGCATGATTTGAACTGAGTCCTCTTGACAAAAGGGAACCAATTCTTGATTTGGAATGGTTATGCTCAGCTACCTGGGAACCATGCTTTTACAGATTCGTGTACTAGAACGATGGATTTGTCCATTATGACTATTTGCCAAGTCACCGTGCCCAAATCCTTCACCACTGTTTTGAGAAATATTCTAGAATTTTAGCAAATGATTCTGTCAACTTGGTAGTAAGATAAGATTCATGTTGAATGTATACGGAGCCAGTTTGTACAAAAAAATCCTGAATCTGCAATACTTTCGCAATTAAGGTGGTTGTATAAGTATTGATTTTTTTACAGGGGATTTCCGAAGACTTTTTGAGTTAATGCCATTTTGTGTAACCGCACTTATCCGGGCAAAAGGAAATCCCACATTATATTAATCCCACATTATTGATATTTCATGACTTTTGGCAATTCAGTGTATATGCAGCTTATATACGTTCGGATGAATTAACCAAGCGTTTCTCAAATTGTGGGGCGTACCCTTGGGGGGTTCAAGCATACCAAAAAGTCTAAAATAAAATATTTAAAAATTACAAATTTACTGTTGCACATTTGCATATTTTTTTAAATACACATTTATACTGATGTAATATACGTATAAATGTATCAGTGCTGCCTAATGCAGCGGTTCTTAAGATTTCGATCGCCGAGGCACCTCTTTCCTTTATATACCAGGGTGACATCACGAACCCCAAGATTTTGAATATCCTTCTTAGACTTAATATTCCTGAACAAAATACAAGTTCAAGTATAATTTCTTCATTGGGGACTATTTAGTAATCTAGTGTAGAATGGCACATCTTTCAATTTTTTCAAGGGGCCTTTCGGAGTCTGTAAAAGAGAGAAAGCTCAACGCATTACATGAGAGACTCCGCTGACCCCAGGAGCTCACGGACCATAGTTTAAGAACCGCTGGTCTAATGTATTTGATACATAATCTATCAATACGAAGTTAAGAACAAATTTATAATAATTACAAGTGACTCCCATGGACTTGCCCTACACAAAAGTATGTACAAAATTTAATTACTTATCTTGATAATTTGTAGGGTTTATAATTATGGTTGTATTGTAGCTTTAGCGTCAATGTACATTATTATTGCATTTAGTACATTGGTTCTGAAGGAAGAGAGGCGCGATGAAAATTTTTTGATTAAACACTGGGTCGCAAATAGTGAAAGTTTGAGAAGCACCGAGTTAACACTTTCCCGGGTTTTATCGAGCTGAGCTCGAGCAGGCAAAATTTACCATCCTGCCTTAACCCAAGTGTAGATTGGGCACTGTCAAAATTTACATTGTGCACTCGGTCTTTCCTGAATTATTTCACTTGTGCTTCTTATGGTTTTGAATAATTGAAAATTACCACTGGGTGGAATTTTCTGTAAAAAGAGAGCACGTTTTTCTGCTGAGCGCCTCTGCACGCTTGTCTGTAAGACACTTTGTTGACTACATTCTCCCAACAGAGGAGAACACTAATCCAACACGACAGTGCATTATTTGTTGCTCAAGGAGAGACAGTAAAGGTAGGAAGAGAAAGAATATTCTACTGAACAGATTGCGATGTTGGGTTATGTGCATACCGTGTTTTCGAATTTAATATACATGATCAAATTTTGATTAAAAAATTCATAGTCATTTATGCAAATGCAAAAGATGTAAATGAAATTTCTAATTCAAAATAAAAGTTAGGTATTCTAAGCTTTTTATTTATAGTTAGTGTGAATGAACTTCAAAGTCTAATGAATATCTGCCATACAGAAAGCCAACTTTCCAGGTTAATTGTTCCATTATTTAAATACATTTTTTTACATTAATTTTTAGGCAATTTTGTATGTGAATGGTGCTTTCATATTTAAAAAGATATGTACATGGTTTGACAAGGGAACTGCCTGTTTTGAATAAGTTGCAGTGACGTGCGTAGGAAGTGACGTGCGTTCGGTGGAAGAGGGAGGAGTGGGATAATTGTGTTCTTGCCCTTCTCAGTCTCGAGCATGTTGTGGTCGAGGCAGCAGCGCTCTTTTGCTATGGAGGCATATTTCTCTAACAATTGGTCGGTAATTGCAGTGCAACGTGCCTTTCGTCGTCACTTCGATATTCCTTTACGAGGTCGTGTTCCTGATCGGCAATGTGAATGGATGCCTTCCGAGCAACGGGGAATGTCTCCATAGTACAGAAAGGACCTCCGAAGACCATTAGAACATCTCAAAATGGGGAACGAGTTTGTGTGATGATTCAGACCGGTACGTGACAATGATTGAACAATTCTTCTTGCCCTCTCTTCAAGAAAGGAATCCTGACCATGTGTGGTTACAACAAGATGGGGTCACAGTCCACTCCTCCAGGGTTTCCATGGGCATTCTAAGAGTAGCCTTCCCCGAATGATCAATCTCCCTATGAAGGGACGTAAACTAGCCTGCGCGCTCACCTGATTTATCGCCTTCTGATTACTTTCTGTGGGCTTGTCTCAAGTCTCTGGTTTACAAAGATCGCTCCAAGACCCTGGAGGACCTATGGAACAACACCCAAGCCGAAATTGACAATATCTTGGTCGATATGCTTGAAAAGTTGACTCAAAAGTTTCAAAATTGACTGCATCAGTATATTGATAACGGAGAGAGACATTTAACAGACATTGTGTTTAAAATTGTGTGAATTCACGGTTCCAGTGTTGTATGGTAGATGGAAAATAACAACAAAATAGAAGGAAACATGTGATTTGTTCTATTGCATTTTCAAAACCGGAAATTTTCACGCTGCACCCTGTATGTTTGAAAATAAGCATAAAAATTGAATTTTTTTGATCCATAATCCAAAAATAAGATGAACCATGAAGATAGTATATAGTATGGTCAGTTATATATATTTTTTTTTATTTGCACTGAATTTGATTCAAATTTAAAAATAAGCCCTTATGAATAAATTTAAAGAAAGCAGAATAAGGAAGAAAGTTCTTAAGGAAAATTATATTTCTTTTAAGGATACAAAGCTTTTAAAGTAGTCTATACGATCTCTATCATTATAAATGTACTTGAATAAAAACTAAAGAAATCCAAGTATTTCAAGGGACATGACAATTTTCAAACTTACTGCGTTCTTCTACTTTTAAGAGCGATGTTCCTTCGAATTTTGCTTCGGACATTCTCCACACTTGAACATCCAGTTCCCATGTTGGTTGATCAAGATATCTAGAAGAAGTTTCATTATTATAACTCAAATAATTTACAAGAAGTAGTAATTAATGTAAAATATACCGAGAGAGTCACGAAATGTAATGAGACATTCAAATATTGCATTTAGATGCAAGAAAGTACAGTTCCGAATGACTCACACGCTTCTTTTGTTACACCGATGGTAATATCACAAAAGGTGAAAATGAACTTGAATAACATACTACTTTAAACTACTCATATATTATTTCTCTTTTTTTACAACTGAATATAGAAATTAGTACAGTGTAATGGAGATTAAATCCTATAGAAAATTTAATTCGATAAAATAAGAGATTTGAGTTAATCTGTATTTGCTTATATATTTAACCCTTTCGTGGCACATTTATTTCTTTTTGAAATTTCTCGCGGTTTTTTATATTTTATTAATAATTAAGCAATATCATTTAAGGAAGTATGTTTTATTTTGCCGTATTTTATGTTTACATTTACATTTTAGGATAGGGAAGAATACCTCCCAAAGAACCATTCGCCATCATAAAGAAATTTAAATTTAATCGTGATTATATTTGCCATAAAAAGTTGAGAGGCATATTGCTGTGCACAAGGGGACATCACATTCTTCACACATGTAGCGGATCTTCTTTTCTGCTACATTTCCTACATCGTCTATAGTTGGAAACCATCTTTGGCATATGGTTTCCCACACTGGCTAAGCGCACGTCATCCAGAACTACACACTTCTTTGCTTGGAAGCTAGCAGGAGTCTTTTCCTTTTTCTTGAGGAATATCCGTCTATTAGCTGACCAGCTAATGCTATACAGCATGTTAGCTGATCTAAACTTCTGTTTCTTTTGTACACTTGCCACAGTATGAAACTATTTATGATGGCAAGGTCGATAAGAAAATAAAAGGGGTATCGATGCCACCATTTTACATATCTTCTTATTTGGTATCTTCCTTTTCTTTGATCGAAACAATCAATCCCTCCAATGACATCGTTATATACGGCGACAGCTTTTGGACAAGGTACTTCTTCTTAAGTCCCATCTT
Source organism: Trichonephila clavata (assembly GCA_019973975.1). Lineage (NCBI taxonomy): Eukaryota > Metazoa > Arthropoda > Arachnida > Araneae > Nephilidae > Trichonephila > Trichonephila clavata. Next base: position 19,067 of record BMAO01016154.1, on the reverse strand, counting down.
TTTTTTGTCCAGTCTACAGATGTCATAATCGCTGAATTATGTGCAATAGAACAAAACTGAAGCGGAAATTAGTCTTCCCATCGCTATAATAGCAATATATTATAATGAGTTTTGGCTTCTCACAGGTGTATTTTGTAAGATCATGAAGATGGGAAGTAATCTCTCTCTGTCTCTACCCAAGCCCCACGAAAAGGTTAAACATTTTACTAGCTTAAGCTTTGACTGTATTAAATTATTTTCCATTTACAAAGTTTGATGGAAATCAGTAAAAAATGTTAGAACTATTTCTAAAGCAGAAAAAGTCCAATTTATTGGTTAGCATGCTACCATGGGAAGACACTCTTTAAAGTAATCTCTAGCAAAGTTTACTTATTTGCATACACGAATCCTGGAACACTCACGACATGGATAAGAGAAACACATATTATATATATTACTGGCCTCTCTTAGAATATTTTTATGTTTAGCAACACGCATGAATATGACTTTCTTTTGCTTGAATCCATCCTGATCATCCAAAAATATTTTCAATTGATATTGTAATTCAGAGACAAATTTTCATTTGCTTCTAATATGGTGTGCTTATATAACTTGTTTATAAATTCAAATACCAGTATCTTCTGAGTTTAAGTGGAATGTACACAAGATATAGAATAAATATGGAATATTATCGAACTTTATATAATATAAGGAAATATACTGTACAAAAAGTTTATAAAATTTAAAAATTGAATATATTATTACAATTCACAAAAAAAAGGTAAGAAAACCTTTATACCAAAGGGAGTTCTAGAGCATACAATTTTACTCAATTACGGTTTGAGAATTAAATAAAGGCTTTGTGAAATTCTCTAAGTGTAAAAACCAAAATAAGATAAAATCTCATCTAACTCAACTCAAAAGAAGTTTTGAATGTACAAGATATATCATGGGAAATTTTCCATTTGTGTATGTGTATGTAGAATAATGTTAAAAAATATAAATTGAGCGTTACAGTCTTGATCGCTACTGCTACCTCCTACCGGCGGAAGGGGAAGCACCCTTCCTAAATGCTCACGTGAATACATATAAAGGACTTTTGGATGGCATCATTATCTTTTTTTACTAATTATTTGTCTCTTCTGTCTCGAAAAATCTACGTGGTCATGGAAGCCTAATGATTACGTTCACGAACTCATACCCGGAGTGTCACCGGTTCGAGTCCCGGTGCCACTGAAGACCAACCATGTAGAGGGGGCCAATGTACGTAAAATCTGTCGGGGATCAATGTCTTCCCGTTGGTAAGGTAGTTAGGTGCCAGCAAGGTGTAGTTCTCGTCACTTGGCCGAGGTTCAAAATTACGAAGTCCGTCGCCTATAGCCTTAGTGTCGCTTTATAGCGTTTAACTCTTAAAATAATAACTCTAACTCTCTTTGTACAAAGTTGATAGCTTCCATTGAGATTGGCTCAGAATCAGGCTCCCCTAATGAAATATTGGAGTTCATTGTATTGAAAATTAATAAGTGGCATTTAAATTTAAAGACTTGATTGAATCGAATGCCATTTTCAAACTATGCTTCTTTTAGCAATTTCTCTGCTTCCAATTTAAATAAAGATAGGAGAGATACAATTTGAAAGTACTTAATGATGATTAATTTATCTAGATTAAAGTTCACGTTTCATTGTCTAATGTAAATAAATATGGTAGTATTGAGGTAGCTGCAAAACTTCGAGCCATTTCTATTCCATTATGCAGAGTTCAGATAAGCCATCAACTAACCCTAAGTGTTGATAAGCATCGGAATTGTAATTACAAATCGTCATTCGTCACACGTCGATATATTTTTAACTAACAGAGCCAACCACCACTTGCCACAACACACTTGTCTCTAATTAACAACTCTGCCAAGTTAGTAAAGGGGAGGGGTCGGTTATAGTTTTTTTTAATCCATCGGGTGCCTCGAAAAAATCCATTACTTGGCTGAAGTTGCCGGAGCGTTGCGATTTTCGACGTTAAATTGACGCTAATGGCCTGGAAATTAGCTTTGTCGGCCGCAATGAATGGCCGGCCGGATGCTCGGACATTTTAATGCGAAGCTCGAAATTAATGCTCTCGGGAGAGTGCGGTGACTGTGTGTAAAGGATAGTGTTATTGCTCGTTTTTGTAGGCCTTCTTTTAAGGGGTTATTTATAGATGGGTGGGTGCTTTTTGCCGAGGAAGGTTTATAAGCGTGTTTCTTTTAAATGTAACACTTTGTAGAGGTTTTTCCAAGGACGAAATGAAGCGAAATGATTATTTAAAAATGATTTGAATAAATTTATATATCTCATCCACTTGAGATTGTACTATCACCAATGTTATGAAGGTTTTGAAATTAAATTCCATTTAATGTGTAATTCATTTTTTTCCTTTTTTTTTTTCCGTGCGTCTTTGCCCGAGTCAAGATTTGAACATTGTTGGTCTTCAATCTGAAGGTTTTAAATAGTCGGTATATTACAACCTTTTCCATTAAATGAAGAGAACTAATTCATTTTAAAAATCTCAGGATTAGAAGGATCTCAAAATCAAGTGTTAGAAAATGAAGAAGGCTTAGTATTGTATTGGTTTTAATGTAATAAGAAGTGGAAGATTTTTAATTTGATGATTAATATTGTACCGAAATTTTGCTTATTATATTAATTTGAAATTTTATTAAAGTACACCAAAAATATAGTTAAATAATTAAAAAAATCGAAAAAAAAAGATCTTATGAAGATTTATTGCATTATAAAAACAGAGATAAAGTCGCATTCGAAAATTCCTTAGATAAATTATTTTGCAGAAAATGTGCATTTTTTGCTGCAAAAATGACCGTATTGAATAAAAAAATAAGAGAAGAAAGATGGCACAGAGTTCACACATAATAATTAGAAATTTAAACAGAAATTTCAAGTTTTGAAGCCTCTTATGTGTAGTCTAATTTTATTTTTTAAAGTAACTATGGCATTCCAATCACTTTTTTGATTCAAATATTCCAAGCTTCTCCCTTTATAAGGAAAAATTTTGGTTGTTTTAACAAATCCCTGAAAAAAAATATTTATAATAAAGAAGAATCTATACTGTTGGGAAATAATTTTATTACGGAATATTTGAGTGTTATAACATAACTACCAAATACGTATCAACCGGTAATTAAAATAGAGTTCTATTATCGACTGCAAAGAAATAAATTGTCATTTGCATCTCTTTTAAGTAGAATTCCAAATTTCTTTTCAGAGATTAATCTATGGACTAAATTCATGACGGTCACATGATAATATAAACACGTGTTCTACATTGAATTCAAAACGGACAATAAACTAGCTCGTACTTTTTATTCTATTTGTAAAACTTAGGTGAAATTTCAAATTGCATAATTGGGTAAAGATGATCAAGAGATAAAAATATATTTCTGCTAAAAGATTTTAAAATTAAAGAAAAAATGTCTTGTTTTATACATGTACTTTTAAATAAAGTGACAAATATTAATTTTTTTAAAAAAAAGTTTCTGTAAAAAGCGTAATTTGGCAACAACGAAGTGGATGAACTATAATTTGCTGAAAATAGATAGTAGCATTTATCGTGACTATGACGTCACATGTGTTTTTAAACTTGATTGGCTAAAAACACGTGGTTTAAAATTATTATGTGATAATGACGTCGCATGAATTTAGTCCAAGGCAGGCTAAGCTTACCGTCCTGTCTCATTCCACGTGTAGCTCGGGCACTAGGAAAATTTACAAAGTGCACTGGGCTTTCCCGAATTATTTCACATTCATTATTTTTATTTATTTCTTGTGGTTTCGAATAATGGAAAAGTTCAACTTGATGGAATTTTCTGCAAAAAGAGGATGTTCTGCTGAGCATCCCCCTTCACGTTTGTCTGAAAGAGACTTTGTTGACTACATTCCCCCTGGCAGTGAAGAAAACTAATCTGACACGACAATGTATTATTTGCTTCTGTAAGAGAGCCAGTAAAGGATAGAAAGTAAGAAGAGAAACAATATTCTCTCTACTGAACAGATTGCGATGGTGGGTTATGTACAGTACCGTGTTTTCGAATTTATCTAACACGATCAAATTTTGTGATAAATAATTTCATAGTTATTTATATTTATGCAAAGGATGTAAATAAAATTTGTAATTAAAAATAGCCAGTTAGTATAAGTTTCTTATTTATAGATAGAGTGAATGAACTTCAAAGTCTAATGAATATCTGCCGCACAGAAATCCAACTTTACAGGGAAATTATTCCATTATTTAAATAGATTTTTTAACATTTAGGAAATTTTGCATGCGAATAGTGCTATAATGTTTAAAAAGGATATTCATAGTTGAAAATAAGCATAAAAAAATTAATATTTTTTTTATCTATTATCCAGAAATAAAATGAGCCTGAAAGAGGTTAAAATAGAACAATTATACCAGCCTTTACTCACACAATTGCCCATCTAGCACAATTATTCTTTATTTCTTGCCTCTGTTTAGTACCTTAAAGATTATTTAATTTCATTCATCAATTTGAGAGGAAAATTTGTATTTTAAGCGTCAATTGATATCGACAGTAATAAGTTTTTAAATTTTAACTAATGGATTCGCACTTTTTCATTTGATTAAAAACTAGATTCAGTTAAAATACAAAGTGAAAAAAAAATTTGTTAATATTTCACGAAGAAACTTGCAAAACAGGTGGTTTTGAGACGGTAAAAAATGTTTTGTTTACGTCAGTGTTCCTTTCCATCCACAAATGCCATTCGTCTACCATCTGTTCGATTTTCTCATAAATCCTAGATATTAAATATACCATTTTGTTCCGTTTCTTAAGTACTCGAATATGTTTGTGGTTTTTGTACTAGTTTTAACTGGATGTACAAAATATATCAGTTGTGACGAAAACAGGGCCCATGAAATCAAAAGAAAATGGGGAATGGAATCCTTCATCAGAGATTTGAAGTAAGTTGAAAATGCTCGAAACATATTGATGTGTTTCTGAGAATAACTTAAAAGAGAATATCTGTGCAGGATCTTCACTTGCTCGATTTGATTTTCGGGTGTTTTTTTTCCGAAGAATGTAGACAGATAACAAATAAACTAAATTTTTAAGATTAGTAAATGAATTACAATAGAATTAAAAAAAAAAACGATTCAACCTTTTATTGATGTTTTTCTTTATGACATGAGTATCATCTTCTTTTAATAACAAAAAACCCGCTAAAAAACCTTTTATTGATTTGTTCCAAAATTTATCATCCTTTCCTTTTAAAATAAATATTACTTTAGATGGATTAAAACTTATTTAAAAAAGAATAAAGTAACATGGCGAATAGTTATGATAATATAATAATATTAATACTTCAAATATACTGTGTATTTTGAAGAATTGATTACTTTGAATGTAATAAATAGCAGAAGTCTGAGGCACTTTGTTGCTAAATATGCTGTACATATTTGAGTAGTTTGTTTAGAGAAAAAATACATATACTATTTGTAAAATTTAGTTATCTGCCTACAAAATATAAAATATAACTGGCTTTCTATATTTTAAACAATTAAATATGTGTGATTTTCAAAAAATCGGGATACTTCTAGTCCATTTTTAAACTTCAAATATTGCACATTTCGTCAATTGAAATATTTCTTGTTTTAATAAAAATTCCTTTGCTTAAATATTTTTTGTGTTATTTAATTAAAATTTTCAAATTATATATAGAAAGTTTTTTTCTTATATCTTATAAAAAAGGTCTTTTAACATAAAGTAAAAGGTACTTTAATGTTATAATTATTAATTTAATTTTAACGTTATTAAATCAATTGATTAATTAGAGGTCTTTTAATGCTATAATCATCAATTAACAAATAGTAGAAGCATGTTATAAATTATAGTAGAATTATCTGCATTATTTACCAAGATTGATGTAACATAATTTAATGTTCTTATTTATGATAAACGGCAACAATCTTCAAGCTGATATGTCTTTAAGAAATAAAAATTTTCTTGAAATACCTTTTTATTCATAGTTTATAGGAATTATATTTATGATATTGTCTATTGTTTATGGCTGTTGTTCATGCCTAAATAATCCATTCCAAATTTGGGACAGATTTTTAGCCAGAAAATTGTTCTAATTTTCATATAAATTTCTGAGAATGTAAAATGTATACAGTGAGAATCGCTTAACACGAAACTGAAGGGACTGGAATATTTCTTCGTGTAAAAAGATACTACATATATATATATATTCAACAAAATGAAGTTTATTAGACTATATTTTATTTACATATATATTTATATGCATGCATTTAAAAAAATCAGTGAAACAAAACAAAAAACGTTCACAAAAATTTAATGACATTACATACATTTTTATTGAGTTTTTGGAAAATAATCCGATATTTTTCTTTGCATTGTTTTTTTAGTACCAAATTGTTCGATGTCGTCCATTTTGTTATTCATTTTACATTTGGAATGGACGTCTAAACAACTGTGCTTACTTTTCGTAATGTTCCTTATTTCGGATGACTTGGAACAAACAGCAGCTGCTCAAACCATTTTATTTTCGTCGTCAGAATCTGCATTAACGATATTTTTTTGAGCTTTGAACAGACTCCAAAATGTCTTTGTCTGCCACAATTGGGGTTGTATATATCATCATCTATAGCAACGAACCCTTCCGACGATACAGTATAGGGCTGTCCAATAACACAGAAACTTTCTCAAACATTTCATTAATGTCGTCTCAGTTTCAATATCCTACTTCTCCATTTCTTTTGCCTGGTATTTTCTGTATTTTGATCTTTCTCAGAAAAGAAATTTTTTCGTGTTAAACGATTTTTGTTTCATGATAAAAGAAGAAAATGCATGAAAATACACAGTAGTTTGTCGGGACCTTTGTATTGTTTCGTATTTACAGATATTTCGTTTTAAGAGTTTTCGTGTTAAACATGTTTCACTGTATCTGTTTCTTATGCAGTATTCCAAAAACTTAGAACCATCCCCAAAGGGCTTAGTAAGTAAAATTGAAATCCTATTTCGAGTAACAGCAAAGAAGGAGAAACACGCAGCACATTTTTGAACTCCCCCCCCAAAAAGAAAATTGCTTGTTCTCAAATGAGAGATTTAAAGTAAACATCAGGAATTCACTTAACAAACACCTGTCATTACGAGTAAAAAAACTGTAAAGAATGTCTAGCTTATATCAAGTGATAATTCGTCTCATAATTTGCTACAACAGTACACGATTAACACTCCTGCAAGCATCTTAGAGTCATTTTACTAAACATGCATTTGTACATATTATTCTGAAAAATATAAAATCCCTTACAAAAATGCTCCCATCACAATCTAACATTATAAAAGAAAAGCAATACACTTAGAAATAAAACATAAATTCATAGAAAAGGGGGGGGGGGTTACGCATGGTAAGTGCATGCACATACATTCGGTTTGTTTCGACGATTAACACTATTCACAAATACAAGGGCATATTGAGGAGACAAGAATATCAATATCAACTCAACTACTACGCGTTCTAGATGATGTTAAAAGGCTTTTTCCTCATATAGATAAATGAAAAACAATTTCAAGGGGACACTATTAAAGAGAGCATCATTCGTGAGAAAGCGAAGTTGATTCTCACTGACATTGTTAGGACGATATAAGGATCATCAATGGCCGAAGAAGTAATATTTAGAGGAAGTCGTGTAAGTGGCTCGGCATCCACTATGTTGTAAACCGATAGAGCATCAAGCTCCGACACAAAAGCAGCTTAAGGTCTCATACGTATTTGGAGTATTTTTCCTAAAAAGCAACAATTTTGAGCAATTTCTACCCAGTTGCCATAGCAACGGCTTCGAACAGCTTTTCCATAGTGAGCTGAAAGAATTACTCGAAATTCTAGCAATTGGGTTTCTTCATCTCTCTACGTCATAAATAAGATGGCGGTAAAGCAGCAGCCTTTGCTTCGTCAAATGGCGTATAATATTTTAAACGCAATAGTTCTCCATTTCTGCTTACGACCGTCAATAAAAGAGCGAGGGGAATAAAAGAAATAATATTGGATGTTCGTTTTCGGAAGCAGAAAAATTGACGAGTAATTTTTCATTGTGAAGATAGGGCGTGGCTGATATCAGAGCCTATCGTTTTGCTTACGGCAACCTTTCATCCTCACAGCTGCTCAAAAACTTTCAAGAAACGGTTGTTCCAAACATGCGTGTGTGATAAGGCGCTTAGAATCTCACAGATGACATCAAGCAGCTTGTTGATTCTGACGGTTATCTGCAATTACAGATATTTAATTCGGATGAAACGATCGTTTCTGAAAAAGATGCTCAAGCGAAACTATATGTCGAGGAGAATGCATTACCCTATTACAGGTCCAAGAAGGACCATTTTATGCTGCTACCTTCTGTCAATGCAATCAATGTCTTGAAAACTGAACCATTGATTGTTTTCTATTTAAAATCTCCTTGAGTTATTGTGGAGAAGAGACTGAATGTGATCATGTCAGGCTAAACGTAAAGTTAAGATCCACTAGCAAGGTTTGTGTGGGAGATGTGTAATATTTTTACTAATTGGATGAAAGAAGTGTTTGGTTCTTTCTGTGAAAAAATGAATCTGTTACTCCATCAACGCTCTTTCCCCATGCCCCAGGCTTGCAACTTATAATCACATCCAATTCTCGTTGCAAATGAACAACAAAAATTACAACAAAAACTTAGAATAATGTATATTGGTTTCCATAGAAACTTTGTTGGTAGATTCAAATGAAATGATCGTATAAACTGTAAATTAAGACTTCAAAAACAAAAAAATGAACAATCTCATCATCATATTCGTACAAAAATAAATATAAATAGTGTCCCCTGCGTTGGAAAATATAAATGCATTGCTATTTATGCAAACAAAGTGCATTTAACAAAAAAGAGAGATTTTCTTAGTTTTGGATGAGAAGAGGTATTTTAGTGTTTAGATAAGTCTGGTTTTATTTCCTAGCATGAATAATCCATTGGAACCGATACATCACTAATTCTTGGAACAATTGCTTATATAGTGGAAAATCGGGATATTTTTGAATTAATTTTTTTTAAAAAGAATGACAACAATATCTTTAGTTTTAGGAAAATAAAACTACTTTCTCTACAAAAAGCTCAAGTTCTCTAACCAAAAGTCAAATCTATTTCTCTCAAGAATTTAAAAACTATCTGAGAGTCATAAATGTAGTTCCACAAATTAAAAAAATTTAAAAAATATGCTATAATAAGCTTTGAATTAAATGTTTATTTAATAAAAAGTAATCATTCAAAAATTTATTATTTTTAATCACCAAAAAAAAGTATTGAGAGCTCATCTTTTTCTGAAAAGTGATGATGCTTGATGTGTAAGTAACGGGGTTTTGTTTTAAATTTAAGAGACAATGTCAAGTTTCCGTTAGATATTTAGTTTTTCAAGAGTTAGGCTTATGAAGTTCATATTGGTTACCGATTGTTTACTTTTGATCCAAATTATTCTTCATATATCTTCCCCGTCATATAAATAAGAAATCTTTTAGAAAAAAACTCGAGGAATGATACCACAATTAATCTTATATCCTCACATTCTTTATTTTACAATATTTCATAACGCGACAAGGGTTTCTTTCCCAGGAAATCATAAAATTGTATTCTCGGAAATTACACATTATTCCTGGGTATTCCCGGGAACGACTAGAGGCTGACAATAAATCAATTTCATAACTAAAATATCTTAAATTGGAGAATTAATATTTTAAACGTACATGGTCGTTACTTCAGCAACAAATACGTTTTCAAGTAATTATTAATATTTATCTCTTAGTAGCAATATGAGAATAACAACTCATTCTCAATCATGAAACTGGATAATGATGAAGAAAAAAAATCCTCCAACACACATCAGCTGAAGCAGATAGAGAATTTTCTGTGACAGATTTGTGTCCGTAGATTTGTTATTATTCTTAACAATTCTACGGACTAGCTGAGTGTTAAAAGCATAGATTACTTATGCTTTTTTTTAAATCGTACTTTAAAAGTGAATAATTGACAGATTTTAATTTTTTTTTGCTGCATGTATAAATATTTTTTTTTATTTCTAATGGACTGCAGATTGCTTTTTTACCGTTGCAGACCTAGTACATTTTCCGTGAGCTGGTATCTCTTTTTGGTGCGGCACCTTGTAGCAGGATACCAATCGCAGAAGGTAATTTTGACGCCCAGTTCCCTCCCCAGATGGAGGCACCTGAGCATTGACGATGTGAACCTGTAATAGGATTTAATTTTGCTGAAAGCACCCAAGCCAAACAGATACTCGAGTGGTCTTTTACATGCTTTTTTATCATACGACATGGCCACTGTCTATTTTCTGCATCATGAAAATCCACCGACTTGGACCGGAATCGAACCCGCAACCTTGGGTGCAGAAGGTCATCGACAAACCAACCACCCACCTAGCCGATGAATGTACAAATATAAATTTTGGAATTTATATGTATCCTTATTTTATAATATAACTATATTGATATCAATTAAAAATAACTTGTTTTTAAATTTTTCGAAATTTTGATGTTTTTTCGGGAATTACGGGAATGATTATTACGTTCCCGAAATTTCTCGGAAATTCATGGCAATAGAAAAAACTGGGAAATGAGAAACTCTAATAACAGCATAAAAGTAAAGACAGAGCTGAACGACAGAAGTGCAAGTTACGAAAAACTCAAATCGCAGTCTGCTGACCGCAGTGTTAAACAAGTTTATTTTTTACTGTAATTTTTCATGTACATTTTTTTAAATCTTGATTAAATTTGTCTTAAAATCCTTTCTGATTTGCAAGGAAGCTCCCAGAATAAAATACTCAAATTAGCAAAAATGGCATCATTGTTAATTTAATTTTACATTGAAAACACATCGAATATGTTTTAAATAAAAGTATTATTCGAGCAACTCACTGTGCTAAACTAGAATTTTGTCGTTATAAATTATATTCACGACATAATTTTCAATAGTATTAGAAAATCTCTTATAAAATATGAGAATTTTAACTTTTGACTCTTTTTCTGTTTATTACGTATTCATATATATCCATAAAGTTCGATTTTTTAAGCGTGAATAAAATTATAAGTAAGATATTAAAACTTGAACAGAAAATACAACCAAAGTACTTAATTATCCGTATTATTTATTAACATTGCTTTGGAATTGTTTATCCCATTAAAAAAAAACTTAAAAGCAAACAGAAAGTTGAATTATGTCCTGAATTCTTTTATCCATGGTTATATATATATAGTCAAAATTTCTCTACAAGAGAGAGATGAATAAACATGATCAAAACTAAAAAGAATTGAAATTGCAAGATAACCAGAAAATAGATTTTAAAAGAATATATGAAAAACTAAAATAATAGAGTTAAATATAAAAAATATAAAAGTATGGATGCTAAGTATTATAAACATTGCTGACTTAGGATAGCTTATATTTAAAATAATTTATATAAAAGTGGAGTTGAACATGTTTTGTGGTAAGCCAACCCCTTTCCCCTTTCTATTAATAATACTCAGAAAAAACCTATTGAAAATAATGGATAGGAAATCAAAAACCATTATGAGAAAAAGGTAACTTACCTAAAAATTACATTCAAAAATGCAGAACCCGCGCTAAATCTGAGTACAATAAACAAGTTATTGCCTGATTCTGGACCCCAATGCAAATTCAAAGCAGGTGTTGACAATACAAATTGGAGCGCTCGATCTCTGTCGAGATCATAATCTCCCTTTCTTTTCAAATTGGGTGGTTAGCTTTTCGTTTTATAGTTTGCCCTTTTTTGTGTATTTCTATACGTGGTGTTTTAAAGAACTTTTTATCGAGGGGGGGGGAGGTATCTGGGTGTCAATGGGTGATCTGGAATTTTGGGGAAAAGGCAGGTGGTTCTACATGGCTCGGAGGAGGTAAAATCTTCAGAAGTAGGAGAGCAAGCTGTCCTATTTATCGGGCAACTCGGCTCCCATAGGAAGGTCGAGTGTGCCGAGGGCGTGGTTTAGGGTTTATCTTTACTTTTGGAAAAGAAGTAGAATGACAAATTCAAAGCATAGGAATGGCTGAATAGTAGCACTTAGCAAAAGTATGAAAAGAATAGAAATAATAAATTAAGAAATGTAAACGTACTACCGCAATCTTAGGGACACTAATATTATATATATTATTTTAAAAAATAAATTAAATTAAAAAAAACTAAGAGAACAAGTATACATATAATTTTTTCTAAAAATCGAATTTGGAGGTAACTATCTAGGAAAAGTAATAAAATTATAATAATAACCTATTAATAAACTATGGAAGTTTAATCCTTACTATTTAGAGTTTCTTTATTCAAATATGTATTTTTCATATTAATTGGGTATTTTTGAATTAAGCAGTATTTAGTAAAATGTTTATAGTTTTTTATTCTTTCTAATTTATTTGAAACTAGAAATTTACACACACACATACATTACTTTTATAAATAAACTTCTCCATATAAGTTACTGCTTATATATAACGTACGACATATATTTTACGTTGTAAGAGTATACTGTAAAAATTAAATGTGTACAATGGTGGCTGAGTTTAAATCTTAGCTTGTCTTTCCTTTCAACGACTGTTGCACGATTTCGATTAATACTGGCGGATACATGAAAAGTTACAAAACCTGTTATTCGGTGAAATGGCTTGTGAGACATATTGCTGCCTCTAAATTAATTCATTTAAAATACTACCATCTCTTCCCGTCCAAGAAAACATTTTAATTTCTGTTCACAATAAAAATTTCGCTGAAACATTTTTGTGTTTTCGGTAAATCCTCTGCATATATTCCTTTTGGTTGCCACGTTACCAATCGAACAAGTTGTGACGCACGATTGCAGACTTAAGAAGAATGTTTTCATAACTTATTTATCAGTAAAGTATTTATCAAAATGTTAAATGTAGTAGTTAAGTGGTGCAGGACAGCGCTGTTGATCACCTTACCATAGTTACAGTCATGTTATTGGTGTATGACGTACAACTAAAAATAGAAATTCGAAGGGAGGTAATGAAATGGGGACCGATTAATCCTGACATATTCGATCCATTTTCAAGTTTTCGATTACGAACTTTTATACCGCGTGCAATTTAATGCTTGTATAAGAATACATTTTATCTAAAAGACTTTTTTATAACTTTTTTTTGCCTTTTGTTTTTTGAGCTTTATGGCAAAATTTTGATGAAAGCTTTCGAAATATAAGTCCTTTTATTAATTCATTGTTCGATTTCAACTAAAAACTGCATTCTTTGATAGCCTATGAATTTCATTAATGAAATATATGTGCTGTTTGAAGGAACGAAATTCCATGTGCCGTGTAGTTCTATAATTTAATTTGAGTGCCCTTGTATCTTAAACAATATTTTAGCGCTTAACGGATGTGTCACGTAAATTTGCGTTTTTTCATCGTGACTTCTTAGCATGTAGATTTACATTTTTGTTTGAATTTTTAGTACACTGTGTTAGCTTTCCATTTTATGTCCATTTTATGTGTGTGTGTGTGTTGTGTGTTGTTGTTGTGTGTGTGTGTGTGTGTGTGTGTGTGTGTGTGTGTGTGTTGATTCTACTGCTCCGCTTCGCTTTTTAAGGTATTCGACAACTTTTTTTTAAAAAAATGGAGATATGGGGATTTTTTTATTGTTTTTGGATTTGCTTAGTACATTTTAAGATAAATATGCTAAAATTATTAAAAGAAATTATTATTACTAAAACGCAGAAAAATTGGTAATAATTAACAAAAAATAAGATAAACGTGGCCCATTCTGTACGAAAATTTATGAACAGATTTTCATTTTTTCAGTTCTGATGTGTTGCTATGTTATTCATTCTTGAAATGACCTTCAGAATAAGAGATATTTTAATTTTTACAAAAACTAGAGCACTTTATATTAGAAATGCTTAAAAAACAGTGATTATATTCAAATAAGGGTATATAAATTTTTGAATAAAACAGTGATTGATAAATTTGATAGTTAAAACACTTCTACTATTACGCAGAACATACACGAAAAATTTCAGTTAATTGTTTTCAAAACTTTTTTAGCAATCGCGATGGCACCGTTTGAATATTCTTTTCTTAAAAAAAAACATGTTTCGATTAAAACGCGTTTAAATGTATGACATCTTGCTTAAAGTAATGGCATCTGTTTGCACTAAAACACTTGTAGTTTTTGTTCTAATGAACAAAAAATAATAAACTTAGTAATTTTATAAAGATAATAAGTGGCCTATAAAATAAAATCATAAAACATGTGTCTATTTTTGGCAAAATTCACAATTTTAGGGTAGTTGGATATCTTAAGTAGTATTTTTAAGTAATTTCGCGACCGTATAGAAAAGAGGCAACCTGAAACATCTTTCTGAGGAAGGTGAGGATGGATAGTTTTCCCATATAACAAATGATAATGAACTTTGATGAAGAAAGTGATATTTCTGGAAAATCATTGGCGCAACATCTTATGGAGGACCAAGGCTTCCTGTGCCTCTCTCAGTTTTTAAGACCTTGGGTACTGAAGTGCATGAGCAGATCTTAGGTCAGGTGGTCTGTCTGACGTGAAACCCCCAATCTTTAGTTCCCAAGCCAGCTTGGCACTCTTTCATCGACCCACTGAAGGAATGACCTTGCCTAACCCGGATTTGAACCCCAGATCTGTGGCTTGGAAGCTGTGTCAAAAAAGACCTAAATATTTCAAAAGTCAAAAACTAGAAAACAGTTGCCAAAAGTAGAGATACCTGGAGAAAAATTCTGGAGAAGGCCAGGGACCACCCAGGGTTGTTGTGCCATAGTAGAAGATCTAGCATTAGATATTTTTTTAACTTCAAACTCACTGAATATTTCATATACTTTTAGGTAACACGGTTTTTTGTAAACTATAGATTCTAATTTTCTGTAAAAAGTAAACTTAATCTGCTTAGCAGTTTTTCTGATAGAAAATATAAAGTAATCGTTTAATGCAATTTGGTCAAATACGTAAGATTGTAAGGGCGTGTAAAGTACTTTAAATAAATTATATTAAGAAATCTTCTTTTTATAATATATATATATATATATATAACTAATTTGTTGATATAATAATTAGGAATTGAATTGAATATGTCTTAATAAGCAATTTATCATAACATAATTAGTGTCTGCTTACGTAATTGATATTTTAAATTATACAAAACTGTTTATATGATGTTTATAGATAGAAGAAGAAAGTTTAATTGTATTGGCATTGAACTTTCTTGGTATTTCTTCTGTTTCTAGTATAGATTACGGTTCTTAGAAAGAACAATTCGTACAATATTTTAATTTGGCGAGGGGTAATTCTCATAAAATGTCTGTGTGGTAAGTGGGAAATTAGTAAAGCGAGATATAAATTTATGATTTTTTAAAAGGAATAATTTTTACATACCGTATATTTACGAATATAGCCCTATCCACATATAAACTAAGATTGTGTTTTTTCCTTCAAAAGTTTACCCAATATAAGCTAGTGTTTCTTAAACTGCGGGTTGAGCCCCTTAGAGGGGCGTGATAACCCTACAAAGGGGCCCGAGCGTATTGAAAAGTCGAACACAAAAGATTATTTAAAAAATTATTAATAAACTGAAAGTAAACAAATAAAATACGCATAATAAAAAATAAAATACTCGTTTAAACTGATATAATACACTTATAAATACATTTGTACTGCACAATGTATTTTGTAGTTAATTTAACAATACTAAGTAAAGAGAACAAGTTTAATAAACACTAAAGACCCCATAAGCTTGTCATGTGTAAAATTAAGAACAAAAACTAATGCTTATCTTGATAATTTGTATGATTTTAATTAATCCTCAAATGCCGTTTAAAAATTACGCAATTTGCTCCTCAATACCACCGTTTAGCACGTAGGCGAGCGTATGAGGTGTATTGGGAGATAGAAAAGAATAAATAAGCAAATTCTTCCAAACACTTTCAAGGTCATTTTTGGCATTTCAAAGCCTTTGGAATAATTTTATGAATAGCAGTGCACAGAAAAGATTGTACTTCGGAAATACGTATATATATCCGGAGCAACTAACGTTTTGTTCGAGAGAATATTTATACAAGCCGGTGACGCTTAAGTTCGT
This sequence comes from Trichonephila clavata, assembly GCA_019973975.1. Classification (NCBI taxonomy): domain Eukaryota; kingdom Metazoa; phylum Arthropoda; class Arachnida; order Araneae; family Nephilidae; genus Trichonephila; species Trichonephila clavata. Next base: position 2,904 of record BMAO01016154.1, on the reverse strand, counting down.
ACTGTAGGTTTAGCTTCAGAGTATAGTATTATTGAATTCAATACACATTATTATTGCATGGAGGGGAAAAACGATGAAAATTATGATTGAATATTGCGTCGCAAATATTTAAAGTTTGAGAAGCACTGATATAAGCCAATTGAAGAAAAGAATAATCCTGTTATTTTCAAACATGTCTCCATGAGGACGAAAATTTTCCAAGCAGTTAAAATGGCTGGAATAGTTTGCAATCAAATTATTGTAAAATAAAACGCTAGGCGTCAATAACGATAGTTTTATTTCTGGGAACCCTATCTGAAACTAACGAACATTTTTTTAAAAATTCATTTATCTTGTTCACCATTATCTAATTATACATTCTACGTCATTTTTTTTATTGTTTGCTTGGAAAATTAGTGGGAAGAGAAATTAGTATACGGTATGTGATCATTGACCCATGTTCCCTATAACCCGGGGGGAAATTCGCTTGCATTACCAATATCCGAATGAATGATTGCGAATTTTTTTTTACGAAACTCGTAAAATTCGCAATCACTTTATTCAAAAATTCGGATTCCGATTATCGTTCTGATTCTGATTCGTTCACTTACTAAATTTTATTCAGGAACTCGGATTCTGATACCAACTTTGAAGGATTTATGCAACTTTTTTTTTGAATAAAAGTTCTATTGAAAACACCAAATAAGTTCAAAGATTAAAATTACTTGCACGGGGCTAATAGAATATATTTGAATAAAAAAAAAATTTAAAAAATAATGTTTTTCCTGAATTAAACTCATGTCCATTAATTAAGGATAATTCAGAATCACTCAGAAATTGAACTCTAAAATAAAAATTTCACCTGTAGAATTATCACACACATCTTCAAGAAGAATATGCAAATTACAAGAAACCACCAGAGGGCACGGATAGTACGTCACAATGACGAGAGTGTAAGAGAGGGGTATATAAGGAATGGTGGCAAAGTAGTAAAATTGTTCACAAGCGCTTTAAAAGCCTTTCACTGCAATAACCGCATAGTTATGGCACAAAGAAAGCATTTGGATGATTTTTTACGTGGTAGAATTATCGGACGACTGGAACGTGGACGTTCCCAGCTGGAAGTATACGAAGGAACTTGGAATCGCCCAGAGTGTCATCTCCAGGCTTTGGCAACGATTCCAAGATGATGGTAATGTGAGTAGATGTTACAGCACAGGTCACCCCCGAGTTACAACGCCGAATGAGGACCGGTATTTGGCAGTTACTGGCAAAAGAAACAAACGGAGCACATCATCAGACCTGTCTTGTCAGCTCTCTTCAGCTACCTGTACGGCAGTTTCAAGGCAGACCGTGTACAGACGCTTAGGGCACATTGGTCTATATGCTCGTAGGCCTGTCAGATGTGTTCCCCTTACCGTAACTCACTTTCGCCTCCGATTAACCTGGAGTAGAGAGCATGCATTGTGGACACCGCAACAGTGGTCTTGTGTGATGTTTTCCGACGAGTCCAGGTTTAGTTTGGAGTCTGATTCTCGCTGGACTTTCATATGGAGAGCTCCAGGTACCCGTTTCCACCAAGAGAACACCATTAAACGACACTGTTACGGTGGTGCAGGATGGCTCGTTTGGGGAGGAATTATTCTTGGTTCCAGAACTGACCTGCATGTTCATAGTGTAACGATGACAGGCCATATCTATCGGGATGTCATTCTGGAACAACATGTACGTTTGTTTCGGGGCGCCATGGGTGCTGAATTTCTGTTTACGGATGACAACGCCCGTCCTCACCGTACAAACATTGTAGACGAATGCCTTCAATCGGAGGTTGTCACCCGTATGGATTCGCCAGCATACTCACCGGACTTGAATCCAATAGAGCATGTGTGGGATATGCTTGGCCTACGAATTGCAGCCCGTCAACCCCCCCCCCCTGCCCACACTTGTCTACCGGAACTTCGGAGGGCATTGCTTGATGGAGTGGTGTAATATTCCCCAAGATCAGATTGATAATTTGATACTCAGCATACGTAGGCGTTGTAAGGCCTGTATTGCATCGTCCGGGAGACATACTCCGTATTAACCATCATACTAACCATGTTATACTGTTTTTTGTAAATAGGTTCTTTTTTGAAATTTGCTCCAGGGAGTAAAAATCGCAATTTTGTCAAACATATAGCATCTTTTTTGCTCTTTACCTTTTGTTTAATAAATAGACATTTCAAATAAGTCAATTTTGTTTTGCTTCTGTCTCTTTCTTTGTCTGAACTTCATTATCCTTAATTTATGGACATGAGTGTACATTTTCTCCAAAATTGGCAGATCCGTAAACAAGCTGACTCTTAAAAAAGTTCCGAAAATACTTGACTTATACACGGAAACATTTTTGATATTTTTTTCATTAAAAAACTTATTTCAGAAACCTTTCAATAATAATTTTATAAAAAACGAATTATTTTAAATTTTTTTTTTAAAGAATTATTACAATTTATATAAAATGTTAAAGTGAATCCTCAAGAGATTCAATATAAGTAAAAACTTTTGATTATCTGATTTTTATTTAAAAAATGTGAAATGTATTTATTGCAATCGTTGAGCTCAACCTCTGTAATTAAATGTAGAATATTCATATTGAGAAAAATATTCGGGAAAATTTACAAGAATTTCTTGAAAAATTTCCTGTAACATTTGTTTGAACTATTGCCTATGGATAAGTATCATTCAGAGATTAAAAGTTAAGTAATTAGGCGATTATATGGAAAGATCGTAAGTTAAAACAGACCGAGAAAAAGAATACCCTGGAGTTTTATTTATTTGCGCTGAGGTTTCATTGAAATCGTAGAATTTTCTAGAAAAAATAGTTTACTTCCACTATGTAACATTTGTGACTGGCTTTCTTTGTTATTAATAAGATGCCTGCTGCTC
>BMAO01016153.1:0-16761 GCA_019973975.1 Trichonephila clavata | reverse complement strand
GCAAAGTGGATGAATGACGGTGAAACCAGCAGTAGACGACATGGTGTTGGACGTCCACACGCTATCAAAGAAAAAGGTCTCGGAGACTGTCTCACATGGTGAAGCAAAACCGGAGCCAAACAGTGGCTCAGCTGATAGCCCAATACAATGCAGGCCAAGTGAATAGTATTGGAGAACACTGTTCAGCGGACACTGTTGGATATGCGGCTACGCAGCAAACGACCCACACGGTGCCTTTGCTGATCAAGCATCATCGCCAACTGCACCTGCGCTGGACCCGGGAACATCGCGACTGGTCCATGGATCAGTGGGAGAGAGTGGCTGGTCAGGTGAATCACGGTTTGTCATTCATCACACCGATAGCCGTGACAGGATAAGCCGTCTTCCAGGCGAACAGTTGCTCCCTCAATGTACAGTAGGTCATATACAGGCCGGTGATGGTGGTATTATGCTTTGGGGGACGTTCTCAAGGGCGTCTCTCGGACCCATGGTTGTGGTAGAGCAGACCGTGAATGCTACAGGGTATCTGAACATAATTGCGGACCAGATGCCCTTACATGGCCTTTGTTTTTCCAGCTGGGAATGGAATGTTCCAACAGGACAACGCCCCTTGTCTCAAGGCTAAAATTGTGTTCAGTGGTTCTAGGAAGAGGATGCTGAATTCCAGTTAATGCCCTGGCCACCCAACATCGGATCTCAATCCGATAGAGCACATTTGGATATCATGGGATGGCAGCTCAGAGTTCAAAGACCACCAATTTGCAATATCTTGGATTTGCGTGATCGTTGCTTAAACATCTGGTACAATCTATCTCCGGCCATCTACCAAGGACTTGAGGCATCCATGCCAAGGCAGGTTGAAGCTGTGTTGCGCGCCAAAATTGTGCCAACTCGTTATTGACAGGTGGTCGTAATGTTTTGGCTCTTGAATGTATATATATATATATAAATCCTTATATCTTTTTAAGGAGAATTATGATCAGGATTAAACAAAAAATTGATTAATAGGTAGATATATTTATTTTTTATTTTTAAAATGCTTAATTGATTTTTTTCTTTACTTATGTCGAGCTACAAATTGAGCAGGTTTAACATTTCTCTTTTGTAGTTTAGATCAGTTTTGAAACCTGAGAATCATCTCCTAATATTCTAAATAAATTCTAAAGGAATTAGCTTGGACTTCTTACTGCAAATTCATCATTTTATTTATTGTTTCTTTCTAATTGCTCTGAGTACAAAATATGGATCTCATTATGTAAAAATTTACTGTTTTTTACGAGTATTTATTTTAATAATAAAAATGGTAATTATATATATGTAATATTTCAACGACCCAGTGACGACAACTATAGAATTCAAAGTGTTTATTGAAGGTACGGATTTTCCTATAGGGTGCCCACTGGTACGACGTGTTACAATGCTTTTTAACAGGCAAAATAGCCCCGGATTAGTTAAAAAGGGAAAGTCAGAAAAGATAGCGAAGAGGCAGATTCTCCAAAAGCCATAATTTATGGGTATTGATGTATTGCGTCAATTAAGATTAAGATTAATTATGATTAAGAGTATTGCATTCATTTCACATCATACATCATGCAAGTTTTACTTTAAAGGTTAGGAGTATAATTTTTATATATATATAATATATATATATATATATATATATATATATATATATATATATATAATAAATATATATATATACAAAGATAGACAAATCTATAATTTTTTGGCATTATATATGATGTGTGTGTATGTGTACACTCTTTTAGTTTAATTAATTCGAAATCTAACTACTGCATAATTCAAAAGCTCCTTTGTCTGTGACTTTTATTCCCTTTTAATTGTACTTTCAGAAATTCAGTGACTTGAAAAATGTAATGTGGCATAAATTTTTTATTTTCTGTTTTGTTTTAAAAGAATTCGTATTAAAAATTAAAAATAAGCTGCAGAATATAAAAAGTTGAGATTCAGATCTTAAGTGCAAGAAAACATTACCAAAAAAAAAATGTCATTTGTAATTAATTTAATCCTTTATCTTGAAAGTTTCTCTGTTTGAATTTGATAACTTTAAGATGTTTTTGGAAAGATTCCAAAGTAGATATCAAAACTAAGAACTTTTTTGAGGCATATTCTTAATCTTAATGGATCGTGTTTAATATAATATTTTACGCTATAGCAATCTTTTGAATAAAATTATAATAATTTTCCACTTTTAATACCAAAGGTCAAAAATTTACTGGGCGATGTTATACGCCAGATATAAAAAATATAGTTATAAATAAAGAAAAATGAGCTTAAGCGATTAGATTTGTTTATGTATCTTAGTACTGGTTATTGATGCACCATATGAACTTTCGTTATCGTTTAGCATGAAAAAACAATGCTATGGTAAACTTGGTAAATATGACTACCAAGCACTTAATTGAAAATATACTGCTTTAAAACATTTTTTATTTTTCCGAAATTAAGAAATTTCAAACTTTAGACATGTTTTATCTAATAGTATATGAACAAAACTCTGACTCTTGTTCGTAAGGGTGTAAAGAAGCTCTATAACAAATTCTGCAATTGCCCATATTTGAATAATATTTTATGTAAAATAAACACAGTCAACGGGGTTGTAAGCAGTTTGCAATATAAAAAAGATGAAAAAATTCCATCTCTACATCTACCTTTTAGAAACAGAAATGCATTTTTACACAAATTATATTCTTGGCAAATGAAAAGAAGTAAAATTAAAACTTTGCTTACAAAAGTGATTTTTCTGATTGTAAGAATTCAGTAATGACAGCAGATGAAACATGTGCTGCAGTAACTTGCCTTAAGTTATTATAAGGAAGATTTTTATGGAAGGCAGATGAACTCAAAAAACGTGAAGGATGAGAGGATGGTTCAGGAGTAGGGTAGGAGAGCGTTACTTCATCAAATGAAATATTGCCCATATTACCCTTAATCGTACTGCCTATATTTACTCTAGTAATATCGTTCAATACTTGACATTACTACAGTCGAAGGAGAAAAGATCGACCAATCCACTCCTGCCACATACGATTTCAGCCTTTAATAGATTCATTGTAAAATGAATTACTTTTGGTTGTTAAATTTTAAGTAAGATATGAGAACAACTTCAATTTGAAATATCAGGTAATTTTACTTACATTAGAAATGTTCCGTTTGCATTTCTGTTTGAACCACACCACAAATCACATGGTCACCATAACACTTGTGCATTGCCCATGTTGCAGTTTGAATGCAGCAACTCAGAAACATAACTTGTAATATAGATTTTTGCTTAAAGTGCCATATTTACTATGTTTACCCTGTTCGTCTTCCAGTATATCTTCATGCATATAATCGAGAATTCTATTTCCTTTTTTCATCATTGGTGTTACTCTGATACATTAATAATCTCATATTTCATTCCTTCTATATTATTAGGAATATTATACTATATTTTTTAAATATTTTTTTTTATTAATGTCAGGTTTAAATTTCATTTTATGCTTCGATTATCCACTGACAGACTATTTCTCGACTTTTAAAGAAAGTATTGTGCATGTATATTTCATATTTCTTCATTAAAAAAAGCACTTCATAAATATTCTTACAATTTAAAAAAAAAATTACAATTTGAAAAATAGGTGGGTGTTGATACTGCTGAATACGTGGTACTTTCTTTGTTATTCTTTTAAGAATAATACATTCTGATTAAGGTGTTATTTTAAATATTTAGGGACAAATATTACATTAAAAAGCAAAAATTTGAACTAATATTTATTAACTTGAATAAACGTATTAGAAGTACACAAAAGGCGTAAATAACTTTTTAAAACTTTTTATCTCATATTTTCTTATGTTTTTAAACCAAAAGACACGTTCGGAGAGTTTTTGAAAAATCCATGGCAAGGAAAACTCATTCCTTGCCACTGCCTGTAAGTAAAAACTGTGAGATCCTCAAGGTCTAATAATACTCGTACGTCGTGAAGTTGAACCTGTTCGAGCTTTGAACTTATAATTTATGGTAGGTTTTCCCCATGAAGTTTTTCTTTTAAATTCCGTAAAACATAATTATTCTTTTCAATATTGTAGCATGCAAGCCATGGATTTTTTGACAAAGCCATTTATTAACTTTAAACCATCAATAAAATGAGTCAATACGATCCACAGTATATTCTTTCTTTACGTGGATACTGATGTATACATGGTGCACGCACTAAAAAAGAAGTAAACAACAAGAACACGATTCTTAGTTGTCTATCTGTACTCTTTATGCTTTTCCAGATGTTAATAGCTGTTCCTATTGCCAAATCATTAAAAAGCTGTGGAAACACATTTTATTTCCATCAGTAGGGCATTTAGAAAAAGACGAGCAGTAAGGAAGTTAAAAAAATCGACAAATAAAAAAGTTATTTCTAAGGATATTATTTCCAAAATTATATAAATCGAATTGGTTTCAAAGAAAATAGTTATTACAAACATATTCTTCCCAAAAAAATAATGACCAAAAATGTTAATCTTTAAAAAATAGATGAGAAAATATGCCAAACCAAGTTTCATCCATTTTTTCTACTACCGTTATTTTTCTATTTTGAGGAAGACATTAATTCTAACTCCAAAAAGCTGATCCAGTTTTTTTCCTGTTTCTTTCTTCTAACCTTACAGATTATATTGCTTCTCCGGATTCAATCAATAAAGAGGAGACTTAGTCTGAGAGACACGGAATGGGAAGACCATGTTGACCCATCTCTTTTGTCATTCGGAGAATGTCACGCGCCTTTCTTAGAGCAGTGGCAACCTCTTGCCTGGCTGTAACGACAACTCTGTGTGAGATGCTGTCATAAGAAATGGAAAGAATGACCCTAATTCGTCTCTTAACTAACACGTATTTCGTTAGGCATGAGGAAATGAATAAATGATATCATAAGATTTAATGCACGTTAAACTGGTTCTATGTAGAGTATTGGAAAAAAGTTGTCCTGCAGAGGAACAAGCATTAAAAATGTCTACAACTTCCCATGTCGATTTTCTTGGGGTGTTTGCAGTGTATAACAACCTTTGAAGTATTTAAAAAATTTATCTCTTTTGTGTTTGAGGAGCATTGAAGTCGGCTCTTCCTGCAAAGGTATCAGTCTAGTTCATATAAACTCAAATATAAATGATATTATGTAATGTTTTGTATTATTTCAACAATTACATAATGTAAATGAAATATTGGTTTTGTAATTATTTCTGTATTTTGATTGTATTTGATAAAATATATATAATTGTTAATGAACCAAAAAGGAAAGTCAATTTTATCTGAAATATAATAATTTCTTTTGATATTGATATTTTGTGGAGAGAAATTCAGGGGTCGTTATCAGTATCCGATTTCTATGCGTATATATTACTAGACAAAAGTTATATTAAATATCATCTTGGTATAGATGAAGTACATCCGACTTCAAATAGTGTTTGTGTTGTATAAAGTTGGTCTTCCAGAGCCATAAGTAGATTTGTTATCATATTTTGATTTCCTATTTAATTTGTTGAACTATTTTAATGGGTAAGTATCTTAAATTTTAATACATATTTTCCTCATTTAATAAAAAAGAAGCAAGTTCATTTGAGTAATACTTACTTAAGAAATTGGTTCATTCTTAAAGCCTAAATTAAACTCAAAAATAATCCAAAATTAATCAAGTGAGATTGATTGTGTGCAAATGTCTTATCCAGACTCTTATTCTTAAAAACGTTCCATTGATTCTCAATATGAAATGTATACTCAAGCTGATAAATGAAGTCAGCTGAAAACTCACAATATGTGTGTACAAAATCACCTAATCAATTTCCATTAACCTTCCCACATTCTATTTTGCCAATTTCATACATAATTGTTGAATCAAATACAGTTTCAAGAATAATTTATTTCAGTGTGCTTTTAATCTCCAGTATGAATACATAGTTAAAATTAGAACTGTTTTTACAAAATTAGTATATTTGATTTTAAATGGTAAGAAGGCAGAGGAGGATCTAATGACCAGTTAATATTAGGTTCTTTAGAGTAAATACAATAAGCATTAAGAAATAAAGGAGAAATATATAATATTCATAGTTATCAGCTGTATTTTAACCTTTCTTTTTTTTGACTTTAGTAATCAAAAATTTGTTTTACTTCGCAAACAACATTAGCATTCTCTAAACTGCTGAAATAGAATCTTCTTTCTTTTTCTTAAAATTCTTTTGTATCTTCTTTCAAAGCATTTCTATACTGAGTTCTTAATAAAACTTCCTTACAAGTGCAAAAGGAAAAGAACAATTTACATTTCGTTTTCTTTCGCTGAGTATGTTTCGTTACACATGACAGAGATAATATTTTCCCTCACATTGTTAACTTATAATAGTATTGAAAAACCAGTAGGAAGACTAACAAAGTTATCCTTACTAATAATTTAGTACAATATATTGGAAAAATCGTCAAGTTAGACTATTCACACTTAGATTAAGACTACGATCAAACTTTTTTAAATTATCTTTACCCGTTATACAATCGTATTATAATTATATATTCAAATATATATGTTACCGGCAAAGTATGAAATCCGGCATTCTATAGAATGCTTAGGCATTCTATACAATGCCTAAATCTAACCGGCAATGTATGAAATAATTCCTATTTCACACATTGCCTAGGCATTCTATATAATGCCTAATGAGAAAAAGTATGAAATACATCTCTGATTTATTTCGAATATTGCGTGGCAAGACACGAAACTTCTAACGCGTGTCTCAGACTCAGAATTTGTTAATTGCAGAATTGCTGTTTGTTCGGAAATGTCAAAATACCCAATTTTACTTTAACTTGTTCAACAAAAAAACAACTTTTTTCCTCTGCTACCTGAAAATGAAGGAGCAAGCTATAGTGTTGGAGAAGGAGACATGGTCTATAGCAGGGGTCGACAACCTATGTCACCTGTGGCACATGGAACAATTCTCAGTGGCACTCTGCACTACTCAACAAACTCCTGTAGTGTGTGGTTCGATGAATTATATTGGTAGAATGGTTTGACACGCCAGAGCTAAAAGGTTGTCGAGCCATGGTCTAGAGACATGAAACAACTATTCGACGACTAGTTATCCAAAATTCGAGTTGATGCTGCAAAAGAAAAAAAATTAACTGGTTATTTACTAGAAGTTAATACCTTATATACAAAATGACTACTAAGAAGGAACTCAGTGAATATTGGTTGCTGAATAGCTATGATGTGATGTATGCTTCTTTAACAGGTAAACTCATTTAACCTGTTAAAGAAGGCGTCAGTACCATAAAACAGTGGTCCCCAACCCCTAGTCCGTGAATCAAAGTGTATCGGGCCACTCAAAGAGCATTAAATTATTTCCATTTTATTTACTGGGGTGTATTTTCCTCGTGTTTGTACGACTTTCCATGGAAATCATTTTATATTTATTTTTTGGTGCAACGGAATTTTATTCTAAAGGCATGTTTAAATACAATTAAATTATAAAATCAAAACAATTTAAAATATAAATAATCAACGTCCCATCCTCAGCCGGCCACCATAAAATTATCAAACGTTGACCGGTCCGGAAGATAACAATGTTGGGAAGAACTACTGTACACAGTATTACGTCACGGATTCTTTTTTCCCCCCAATGGGGCTGCAATTTGGTATTTTTACCATTTGCAGACCTAGTATATTCTCCAGGGGCTGGTATCCCTTTTTAGTGCGGCACCATGTAGGCGATTCCAACTGTCACCGGTAATTTTGTTTCCTTCTCAGAGGGAGGTATCTGAGCTCTGACGATGCGAACTTGTTGTAGGAATTTAATTTTGCCAAAAGCAAAATTAAATTCCGGATTCTGGGGATGTGATAGAATTCTGAAAGAACTTTCAACTAAATACAAAAATGCTACACGTTATGATATTGAACTGTACATCCATTTTTGTGAATCTTGCCAGAAAAAACAGAAAAATTGAACAAGATAAATATATATAGAGAGAGCGAGATAATAGTAGGAATTGAAAAAGGACAGAACTTCCAAATAATTTCTAAAAAAGTAGAATTATATTTTACTCTCTCGTAACCCCTCTGAAGTGATTTAAACAAAACCCATTTTTAGTGGATCTCTATTCAATAAAATAAACATGCTAGCCAAGTTTCAAGTCTAAATTTAATACATCAAAACGGAATTTATTTATCAATACGCTCTAGTAACCACCTTTGAGAGTCGATTCCTGTAAGCCTCGTTCAACAAACCCGTTCAATTCAACCGCAGAGGCGTACATACCAAATTTCATTACTGAAGGTCTAGTTATTTGAAAAAGGATATTTTTTATCAATACGCCACGCAAAAGATTCCTTCTCCGCCATAAGAGTCAATTTCCGTAAAATCCTTCTTAGCGAATTTCCAGTCAGCAAATGTAATATGCATATTGAATTTCATTACGGTAAGTAGTAAATAGACAACAATTTTTTTTAAAAAAAATAAGTCCCGGCAAATCCCCGCTTCCCCTCCCTCCAATAGGAGTCTATTTCCATAAAATCCGTTCTCAGTGAATCTATATTCAACTAAACAAAACACGCCAACAAAATTTCAAGTCTGTTCGTCTAAAAGTTCAAAAACGGTAATATTTATCTATAACGCCCCTTATGCCCTCGCAACGACTTTTCGGATTGATTTTCAAAACACTTTTTATAGAAGATCTTTACTCCATGAAAGGAACGGGCCTTCCAAATTTCTAGCATGTAGGGCTTATAGTTTAAAGACGGAAATATTTATATATGACGCTCCTTAAGCCCTCGGGCTTATGAGCAAAATTGAACCCCTTGGGGTTCAATTTTTGTAAAAACCCTTGTGCAGCGAATCTTAACTTCAAAAACGTAAAAGGCCTGCCAAATTTCAAATTTGTAGGTTCAATAGTTCAAATACGGGAATACTTATCTAAAACACTGCTTAAGCCCACTCCCCCCAACGCCCCTAAGGATTCATTTTGTGCCAAACCCCCTTTTGTAGCGGACCTCTAATCCTTGAAAGAAACATGCCTACCAAGTTTCAAATTTGTTCGGATAATAGCTCAAAAACGGGAATATTTATTTACCGACACTCCTTAGGGATATCGCCTCCTCTTAGGGGTCAATTTAACTAACTCAAAACTCTTCGCGGGCATGCGTCCAACCATTTCCCAACGTTTTATCGCAATCAATCCGATGAGCGGCCTAGAAAGGCATGAGAACTCACAGACACACGCACACATTCATTTTAATTTATATAGATTTTGTTTTCCTTAATAAGAAAGAAAAGTTTTATTTCGTACAACTTTTTAGTTTTCCTTTACGTATATTTTGAATAATAATTTTTTAATGACAGTCTCATTATTTTGCCGGTAAACATATATATCACTTATAATTATATATGTAAACTTATTATAGTTTTTCAAATATATGTGTAAAATATAGAAATAAATAAATAATTATTTTTTATATATGCTTTCAATTTTTTAAATGCCATTAAGAAAAATTATTTAATATTTTATGGGCTTCCATAACACTTTAAGTATTTTCAAATGAGTTTTTAATTTTAAATATTTGATGGATTCTGAGAAATTTAAAAAGTTATTTTGTAAAGGGCATTGGTGAGTAAGGGCCTTTAAGTTATTTTTTATATAAAATTATATGTTATTCTTCTCATTTTTCCTTCAAATTAGTTACCGTTAATAACATTTTTGCGCCAGAATCCAATATAATAACATTAATGGACTTTAAGAAATGTTATAAATAAATATATATTTTTTATTTTCGGATATGTAGAAGTTTGAAGATTTTATAAATATCTACTTTTGATTATGTAAGGAAATATTTATAAAAATAAGTTTTTAAATAACTTAAAATTAACGAGGAATATTTCTTAAAACAATGGCTGGTAAGAAGCCCAACACTTAAAAAGCAATAGTTTTAACAATACTCATAGCTGACACTTAGTTCTATTGTTCCCAATAGACATTTCTGGAACTAAACACTTTCACGCTAAGCGATTGCTTAGCTTTTTTGTTTCAGCTATTGTCTTTCATTTCAGTAAAAAATAAAGAATTTTTTTTCCTTCTATCATTTAAAAATTAAATCAAACTTAGTAAAAAAATTTTATTATTCGAGTCCATTGTTTTATCAAATTCTTTGGATTTTTTTTGTTGCCTCGGATTCTATTTTAAATTTCTTTCAATTGTTTCGGCATCCTCATATTATTTAGTCAGTGAAAGACAATTTTCTTTCCTGTTTCTCTATCTTTGCCAGACAATCACTTTATCCATAACTATTTGCGCAGACTTCACTATCAAAAGATATAAGCTCACAGAAAGATATTCGAGAAAAAAAAAACTTTTTTTTCACGTTCTAGTTTTCCTTACTTCCAGTTTTTAAGAACTTTTCCACTTTGACATTATGATTCTCCTTCCCTGATCGAGTAGTTGGAAGAAAATTCAATTTCAGTTCTTTGGTTCGGCAGCTACCATTGTGTGACACCTTTCTTTGTTTTCCGGCTTTTCAAATGTAGAATGTGAGTGAAAGAAAGTAAATTGTTATATGGTTCTTGCTTCGTCGTCTTTGTTTGTACAGTAAGATGAAAAAGATTCAATTTCTTTTTTTTTATATATATACCTCCACCCCTCTGTTCAATCCAGATAGAATTAAATTATATGGAACGTCAAAAAAAGCTCTGAAACTTGAATATATCTCATGAAAATTCTTCAATCTTGCAGACAATTTTTGTTGAAAATATCATTGTCGCATTTATATTAAAGTTGATAATTATGTATAAAATTAACTTGAGATTTATTTACTTTCACGCATATCACATTCATTTTATAGGTTAATTATAAGTTTTAGACACTTAACTAACAATAGTCGCTTAGGAATATAGGGAACTTTTCAATTTTGTGCTATTCCTTACCATTAAAAATTAATAACGGGGTATGCTTTCTCCCATCGTGGTTTCATGGAACTTTAGAAGTTTTTCTTGAATTTTCACTCGAAAATAAGTTTACAACTTCCAGAAAATATAATGTTCTGAACATATTAAATATGCAAGTATTGAAACTAACTTGGATTGCACAGAAAAACCATTGTAATAATGAATGTAAACATGTTGAGAAATAAAACATTACGGATATAAAATTGGAACAAAATGCACGTGAAAAATTTCAGCAACAATAGTATCTACTTATTTCTTTCAACAAACCACATTTTTGCTTCAAAATCCGCTTAAAATTGATTTTAACTTTCTTTTTTTTTCAAATAAGCATCTCTTCGTAATCTTTTTTTTTTAATTCTAACTTTCTTAATTATTAGACAATTTTAGGTACTCTCTCATTAACGCTTTTATTGTCGATTAAAAGTTACGTGATTTACCCCTCAGTGCCATTAATTTTACATAGGGGCACGTATGCGGTGTATTGGGTATAATAGAAAAGACACAAGTAAGCAAAAAGGAAATCCTTCGCAAACGCTGTCAAGGTCATTTTATTGCATTCCATACCCTTCGAAAAGTTTTACTGATAGCAGAGCAAAGGGTAGAATCATATTTCTTCATGGCGGTTATATACGTCCGGGGCACTCAACGCATCGGTTGAATGAGATGGATATATACGCTGGTGACAGTTAAAAGGTTAAATCAGTTTATATTGAAAATAAGAAAATTTTCAAAAATTTGCACAAACATAAACCAACAATAAATAAATATGTGGATATTATTTTTAATAGTACCTCAATGGCGGGTTGTAAAATCTAATTAAAGAATAATAGCAACTCAATCAATTTCTCTCTTACCGTATCAATGTATGCAAATTGGTAAAATTCAATGCAACACTCTAAAGTTACAGCATCTCAAAGTTGAGCTATATTTCTTTTATGGAATTTAAATTTCCAATTTATAAATTTTTCTTCGTCTAAATTTAAATTAATAACTGGAAATGCACACCATTCCTGAAGAAGTCTTCTTTCTCCCGTTTACAATTAAAAAAGTCAAAAGATAAAAACCAATATAACAGAATAATAAGCACTTTGAAATATCAAACTCCTTAACTTCCTTCTCAGACACGATACCATGGCTTACCAAAAATTATCTTATCCGCCTTTAACACATCCACATAATTTCAGGCCGGTCTTCAAGTTTAGTGTTCTTAGATACTATCCTTTAATTAACACCCGCTTCTAATCAGAAGAGAAATAAAAAGTAAGCAAAACAAAGAAGAAAGAAAGAAAAGGTGACAATGAATGCAGTTTTGGTACTTTTGGAAGAGTTGGAAAAACTATTATCTTTCTGGAAAAGGAAGAAAGGCATTAAACGAAAACACACACATCCAAAGAGTTGATTTATAATTAACAACTTGGTACTTCAGTTGTCCTTCAGAGAAGTAGTTTTGTCATGTATTTGTCTCAAGAATTCTGAGTTGGATTCAATTATTTTTGAATTACATTATAAACATACGCGATTTATAAAACAATTATTTTCCTGTCTGAAAATAATTATGGTTGTTTTAAATTTACATTATGATAATTTTTTTTAAAATTATTTTTAATACTTTTAAACGTATTTTGAGTTTATAAAATAACAGGGTTACTTTTTGATACGATAGGTTTACCGGTGCTTAGATTTTTACAAATTGATTTGAGTAGTAAAAACTATTTTCTTTTATTTTCTCTTCAATGAGGGTCATATACAAAATAGGTATTCCTCAAGGCGAGAAGATGGCAGCGAATTAATTGTAAATGAAGAATAAAGAGTAAATGCCTGACAGTTCGCAAATTTTTCTTGTGCACTGTCCAGTCTCTTGCAAGGACCTCCTCGTAGTAGCCGAATATATCAAACCATATTCCTTTTCTCACTGACTTCAAGGTGATATCCTTAATAAGCTTAGTTTTGAAGAGCACATAAACGTACAGCACGCAAAGAATACAGTGTTAACCGAAATGAAATTCATCGTCATTTACGGGTATGTGTTAGATATCATGAGCAGAAAGGACCGTTGTTGGTAGTATAAATTTCCCTACAATAGATAGAGATCTTGTGATTGTTATGCTGGAAAATGTTTGACTATCCAACCTTAACGCATTCCTTCTTTTTGTACTTGATGACATTCCTCCTTGTTTAGTATTTTCTAAGCGACAAAGACTACCATGCTGTGGTACTTATCCTAGGCGGTGAGCTTCAACACAGAATGCACAAAGTTAACCAATGTTATGATAAATGCTACTATTGCGAATGTTCTCTTGTTCAGCAGAAGTTGAAAGATGGTTATATCAGTTTCAGCAAATGTTCTGTTTTAGACCAGATGGAAACTTAATTTTAATGTCCTTGTAATTTCATTTCGGCCAAGTAATATAGAAAACTATAGGAGAAGTTTGACATGTAGAAACTATGTTTAATCTTACAATCTCATATGTGTAAGCCTAAAAGGTTTATATTGTATTCCTCTGGCTATTCTACTTTGTTTTTATTATCCTGATGTTTCCTTACTTGTCGTTTACCATTTATTAGAGTTATGGCAATTAATATATTATCAATCGTTTACACACACACACACACACATATATATATATATATATATATACATTAAATTTAATTGTAGATGCGAATAAATTGCAGAAAATTTTTCATATATAAGTTTTATAGGTCTTAATGAAGAAATTAAATGACATTGGATATAAACGATAATATTTCTCAGTAATATGAAAAATTAAAATGCCGCGAAGGTGGGGAAACATGTTATAAATCATGTACGCAATATATTGTAGCAAATTGAAATTTTAGTATGAATAATGTACTATTACTGAACAAGTGCAGAAAAAAGAAAAATAAAAGGGAGGGAGAAGGAAGTCTTAAAGAGACCGTAATATATAATTTTAAATGTATTTAACACAGAAAAAAATTGTAGCTATTGCTGTGAATCAATGAATTATTAAATAACTAAATGATTGCAGTTTTTTTGTGTGGAAATAATGTTTTATTTACATTCATACGTTCTGTTTTAATAACATTTTTAGTTTTTTGTAATAAAATTGTGTAATTTCTTTAGTCATTGGTTTTACTACGTCACAATTAATGAGCTCCTTTTCAAGAAAAGCGTTAAATTTAAGTTTTTCTTTCGTATACAGCAGCTCATTGTTGTTAAACTCAAACAACTATTAACATTACATCTAATTATGCAAAATACTTGGGTTTCTATTTTTTGTCACTTTATTAAAATACTCGACTTTAAATTAGTGAACAAATAGCTGGGTAGCATGATAAATTTTGGTATAAGTCAAAAAAATAAAAATATATTTGTGAGCGACTTCCATTTGAAGTCGCTCCCTCACCGTCCTGCCTACCTAAGGGTGTGTGTGTGGGGGGGATAAAGCATGACCAAAAACTTCCATAATAATTATTTTTTTACTATTCAAGCAAACTAATCAACCACAAGTTAAACTATATGAGGAGACCTAGGAGTGATATAATGCAGACAATGCAAACAAGCGCATGTAATCATTTTAATTTAACCTAATCTATCTATATAGATTATAAATTCTCAATCCAATAATCTAGTTTAGTGGTAAACTCCTTCTAAACGTAAGTTGTGATTATTAATTAAATCTCACCTACGTATCGCCACAACAGTTCCTCCGCTCCATCTATCTTACTATTACAAAACCTTGACTTTATATAGTCAAACTAATCTCCATATCAGGGTTTCTTCTTGAAAGGGATGGTTGTGAATTAACTCGAATGCTAGCCTCAAAGCTTCCCCAAGAGGATTAATGAGAAGGTCACGTGCAGATCCGTCACAGATTTAATTAATTACTCACAACATCTCATTCTAGTTTGATTTTATTTTTAGAATTTTATATGGTTTGAATGTATAAATAAGATTAAAATCATCTTTATTATGAACTCAATGCAAAAAAAAATTATAATAAAATTCTTGGTAGGATTGAAATTGATTTTTGTCCCTTCTTCCAATGGCAGAATGCTTGGTAAGGTATAAAGAGTATCCAGAAAGAGTAGGAAAGAACACACAATTAAAAAAACTGAACTAGAGGAAATATCTTAAATAAAGGAACAGATGATAGAGCTATAAGAAGTTGGGGAAATTGAAACAATTGCTTTTTTGAGTATGTAAAAATTAAATTATTTTCTTAAGATAAATGCAATGCTTTAAGAAGTTATACAATTGCACTCGATAATATGAATATACAGGGTGACTTGCTACCAGACCGACAAAACTTGTAGAGTTAGAAGAGGATACAGAGATGACACGAAATCACACAGGGATGTAGACGCGAATGCCGTAGTTGCAATCTTGATGCAAAGAAGCACAGAAAAAGAACATATTAATGGGACAGAAAATATTTTACTGAAATGTTGAACAAAAACAGGTGCTCGAAATTACGACCAATATCGTCTGGCAGTCTGACAGTGACACTGCATAAAATTCCTTACGTTCTTGAAGGTCCCTGGCATGTCACTTATCAGACCGGCAACTGCAGATATTCGAGTGGTCTAGTACACCAAATTTTCATGGGACAGAAACAAACTCTTGTAACCTTCTATTCACACTTGCGAAGATCATGTGATGTAAAACACTGATGTTCGAGTAAAGTTCCTGGTACAACCACCGAGTGGCGTGCCTGTTCCAATCCGCAGTTCTATTCACGATCAGCATATCTACTAGTTCTTCGCTTGAATAGGAGTTCATTCTATGGCCTTGGGAAACGGATTGCAAATGATGACCTCCAGCAGGATTGGTGTTCACGAAACCTTCAGTGTAGCGCCATCTACAGCAAGACTGTCAACAGGATCCCCTGAACGCAAGGAATTCTATGCAGTGCCACTGTTAGTTCCTGGACGATTTCTGGTCGTAATTTGAATACCAACGTTTAATAAAAATGTTTTCTGTCCCGTTAATGTGTTGTTGTTTCTTTTCTTTTTCTCTTCCTTTTTTGCACCACCTCTCGCAACGACGGAATTGGCGACCCTGCATTTCTTTGAGATTCTGAATTGTCTCTATAACACAACACACGCTGCAAGTTTGGCGGTATAGTAAGGAATCACCTCGTTGTATTTTGTAAGATACTGTTGGAATAAATTACACTATGCAATTTTAAATGAAATCTTGTAAACACTTATGAATACTTTATGAATATAATATTTTACTTTATATCTTTTTAATAAAATATTCGTTCCAAAATACTGTGAATGAACATCTGAAATACTTTGCATATTTTTAGTGATTATACTAAATTAAATTAATCAATTTTTCGTAAAAATTAAAGTAGCATGTAAGTGAGGATAGTAATCTTTAAAACGATGCGCATTTACTTATAGAATTTCCTTGCATTCTGCAAGATTATAATCAAAACTGAATAGTAAATATTTATCGAACGAAAAGTTAGTGGCTTGAAAAATCTTTCTGGGCATTTAAAGATATTTTTAAAGACTTCATACAAGGAAATTTCTCGAAATAGATAACCTATTTCTCCTTAAACAAAATTCTTTTTTCTTCCATTAATAATCCATAAGTCAAACACAGTTCTACCCTGGCTGAAACGATTCCAAATTTATTTGGTTTTATACATGATAAATATTTTAGAAATATTACTTCCATAAACCTAAGATACATTTTTACTGACTGAAACAACATGCAAATATGTTTTTATTTAAACTAGGAATTCAGCATACAAAAACTTCCATAATAGGATAGTTTCTGTCTGCAGAAAATACAATATCTAG
>BMAO01016152.1:0-22651 GCA_019973975.1 Trichonephila clavata | reverse complement strand
TAATGGACGTGTGATACGGCTTTTAATTTTTACGTTGAGCAACTATAATCGCAAGAAAATCCAGGACAAACTCCTTATTTTTAATAAATTTTGAGGATTGCAAAAAAAAAAAATCTTTTAGCTCAACTACTTTAAAAGATTCATCTATTATTTCACCGATTTCTTCTAATTCCACTAGTAAGTTCTACTTCTGTAACATTTGTTGCCAATCGTAAAAAAAAAATTTTAAAAAAAATTTTAAGAAAATTATGCTCTTGTAGAAAAATGATTCATCTTAATTTTGAATATAGAATACGAAATTTTATGAGTCAAGTATAAATCATTTCTACGCCTTCAAAGGGCTCTGAGAAATATATTTACAAGAAGTGTAAATTGTTATCATTTTGTGGAAGTCTTCAAATAAGCTTATAATTTGTGCTCTTAGTATTATTCAAATTTCGAATCCGAGTGATTTAACGAGATTTTTTTAAAAAAAGTATTCTTGCGATAACCAGGCTATTATTTGTCACCGATTCGGTATAGTGGTTAGCAACGCTGACTGCTGTGCCGTAGGACCTATGTTCGAATCCCGAAGAAGGCATGGATGTTCGTGAATGTATAGTGCCTTTGCTGTATGTGGGAACTCTAAATAGCCGTTGAGTCACAAATCCTCTCGTGAGGTTGGTGGAAGGGGAAGAGAGGTGGGAGGCCCCAGAGTGTTTGTTCTCCCTCAAAATTGGGGTGGAACCGAGCTAAATCGTACTGTCACTTGCATGGGGCTCAGACCTACAGATAACGACAGGCGTACATCTAGCCCCTTGCCATGATGAATTTCGTGGGCCTGGATATGACATAGTCGAGATCAGGTGGCATAAGAAACAACAACATTTTATTATTTAGTGCCCAGGCATTTCAAAAGGTATGATGGGGATCCGACGCATTGCACTGGCTTTCAGATGCTACAAGGATGATTTTGTGAATATCATTGGGCTCCTAATTGCAGTGCGTTAGAGCTTTTTTTATTTTTATTTATTTTTTCTGTTGATTAAACTATTAGTTGATTAGTTGAAAAACTGGTGAAAGTTTTTAGATTGGGGGTTGGACTAACATCACTGTGTGAAGAGAATTGTGACTGTGTCAATGGATTATTATTAAAAAGCTTGATACAAAAAATATTTTTCGCTTTTTCAGTATATAGAAGTGGATAATTTTTTTTAAAAAAATGAACTGCTTATGCGTATTGTCTTAAGGTCGTTTTTGATATTGGCATCCTTCAAGAAGTTTTAAATCATGAGAAAATTAACGATTGGAATAAATAAGAAATCATACATTATAATGCAATCATGAGTGAAACTATGAGTAATTCTCAGTCCTTAATATTGTTCGAACTTTTATTTCACAGGTTGATTCATAAATATCGAGACCAATTTTAAAGTATACAACTATTTATGGTAAATTTTAATCGCTTTACTGGCAATTATATTATAAAAATGAAACGTTTAAATTACCAAAAATCTATTTTTATTAGTGGCAGTAAATTATGACTCCGAAATTAGATCCTCAAACCCGAAGCAAAATTTTAAAGCTTTTAAGGGATGATTCCTCAAATTCTGTTGTTATAAATGAAGCATTTAAAAATCAGAAAAGACATTTTCGAATGGAATAAATACTATCTAAACTTCAAAAAGAAATAAAATATGGCTGGCAATCAAAAGTTTCAGGAAAAAATGTGGATGAAGGAAGTCCTTGATGAAAAAGAAAAAAGGTAACTGGAAAGACTTATATATATATATATATCGCTGCTGAAAATCCTCTCCCTCAAAGTACTTTGCAAAGAAACTACAGGTATCGCAATCGACAATTTGTAGTCAGATTAAGAAAATTGGCAATAAAAAAGTGAATAAACCAGTCTGTCATCAAATGTCTGCCAAGACCGTAGAAAAATAAAGCAAACGTCCTTGCTCTCTGTATTTAATGTTACGCAAAAGTAGATACAAAACATGGATAGCTTTTGATGAAGCAATGTTTCATCTGTCAACCACAACTGACAAAGCGAAGATAAAATGTATTTCACGAGAAAAGCGTCGCAAAGACGCAGCTGTTTTGCAAAAGGCAAGTAGGACTTTAGGTGTTATAATATGAATAGGAATGTCTTCTCAGGGCTTAATAAAAACATTTTTTTAGAACCAAAGGCTAAAACTGTTGCTAAATACTATCAGAATAAAGTTTTGAAGTACATGATCAAAGAAAGTATACATCTTTACCTTTCATGAAACTTTGTTTTTCTCCAAGATTCTGCACCACGTCATACTGCAAAATTAACTATAAAATGGCTGAAGGATAAATTAAATCTTCTTCATCCTGAGAAATGGCTACCATCATCCCCTGACTGTGTTCTTTGAAATTATTTTTTTTATGGCGATACTTAAAAAAACAGTTAAATAGATAGAAAGTGAGAACACTTCAAAGGCTTCAAAAAGCAATCAAAGAGAAAGTTGGATAGATACCCCCAAAAATGGTCGAAAAAGCTCTTTTATAGCTTAGCCTAAAAATTTACGTAAAGTGTTAGAAATGCTAGAGGAAACCACCTTTTGAAAATCTCACGCAAATAACTTAATTCAATAAAAATTTATGATGCTCTGAAATTGGTCACATTATTTTTGAATCAATCTGTATTTGCAATAAGACATAAATTTAATCAATCGCATTCTCATACTTTGATGCAAAGTACAGCTTTAAAACATGATTATATAATGTCCATCCACTGCTGAACACTTCACAAGAACTTCATATGTTACCTCCAACAAGAGAAAAATGGGCCAAGAAGGAATTAAGTTTTCCTTCTCTGACATATAATTTTGTATCCTATTTAAGCAGATAATTCTTTACCAAATCATCTCGCAATAATCGAATGGTCTCAGCACCAAGTTTGATATTGGTAGCACATGTTCGATTCTTCATTCTACTAAAAACCCACCGTGTGGAGGGGCTGAGATGCATCCTAAACCCGACTAAGATTAAATCATCACTTTGGTGTTACTTAGATGAGTAAAGTGGAGTGCCTGCTTGGGGCCATGGAAAATTCGCTTTCGATTTTGGCGCTAATATTTTGTTGCCTGTTGTCATAAAATTCAAAAAGCAAAAATATAACTCTAAAAAGCTTTAAAACTTGTAATGAGTTAATTCAAAAACAGAAATAATGAGATTAAATCCAAAAATCGAAAGCCACATCAAAGACAAATCATACGAGGCAGCTTCTCAAAATGGTGAATAGTCCTGTGTTTCTATTGATATTTGATTAGAAATTATTCAACTAAATGTGTGATGCCAGACTTCTCAAACAAAAAACTTCACATGCTCTTTTATTTTTTTTTTTAAATATAAGTTAAAATATTCTTAAAAATAGAAGGTTAAAGTAAATAATGTAACGTTGGTTAGGGTTCGAGAATTTTATGCAAATCAGTCATAAAGTACAAGACAGTTCCTTAAGAGCGATGAGAATTTATTGTCGAAAAAAAACAATCCATATGAAATACAGAATACAACAGCAATATTCGCATAATAAATCTCAAAAGGTCTTCACACCTTCAATAGAGCTCAGATACAACTATCAGTGACTAAAATACAAATTTAAAAAAAACTATTCATAAGCACTGCTCGTCCTACTCAACAGCCAAGTTAATCGCTAGTGGACTCTTCACGGTTAAGGCAAGACTATTAATCTATAGTCGAAACAATACTTACTCAATTTCGACGAGCGCCCCTGTAGACCTCGTGGATCCTTCGAGAAAGATCCGCTTGCGTCATAGGTTTGTGAAATCAGCGGATTTCTCCACTAATTTCCAAAAGAACCCATAGGGTCACGAATTCGCCAACATGGTCTCCAAGTCGCCAAAAAGGATGCCAGCTTGGCTCTATCGCCAATATTTCGCTAAGATCCCATTGAATCGCCATTATAGCGTTTGAATATTACAATTTTAACATAAAATAAATACATAACATAGAGGAAAATAAATGCATTACATATCCAAATATAAATTATTTACACTATTTCGCACATAATTCGTAGCAGTATTTATGAAAAGACAAAATGCCGGTTATGCAATAATTATACGTCTGGTTTTTCTTAAAAAATCGACTAAAATTAAAATACTTAAAATTTCATTTCGTTGCTTTTAGAAAAAAATTATTTTAGAAAGATAATATTTCAAATATTGTATTGGTTAAATGAAAAATATTCATTACTTTTCCCAACATTGAATTTTTAGCTTTGCTGGTTACCTTAAGAAATGATAAGCACTTTAAATTAAAAATAATAGAAATTATATTAATTAATTATTCTGCCTTATATGTTGATACTAATGACATCTGTTAACGATGAGATAAATCAAAATTTTTGCCCTAACAAGAAAGATTTACCACATTCGCTCTGCTTTGAATCCAATAAAGAATTTCGTCCGGTAATGACGTTTTAAGACGAACTGGTTTCTAAAATATTTTTCTGTCTTGACTTTTAAATTAGAAAATTTGGTATTATTATTGTATTGTCTTTTGGTTTTCCAAAGTCTTTCTATAATTTTTCGTACTCGGCCAAATAAATCTTCGCATCCCGTTGAGAATTTCAAGTAAACGTTTTACATTTGGATCAATGCAAAAAAAAAAAAAAAAATTTTACATGCTTGCAACTAGTTTAAAAGGCACTCTCTCAGAAATTAATAATATATAATATTAAGAATACTCAGAATAATATATATATATTAATAATATGTATATATATATATATATATATATATATATATATATATATATATATATATAATTTATGAATTTCTTCCTCAGCCTTTTAGTGATAGCTGTGGCCGCGGTGGCCTAGTGGTCAAAGTTCCGGACTCATGGCCGGCGTGTCATGAGTTCGAACCTAGTACTGCTGAAGATCCGCCGTGTAGGGAATTATACACATTTAATGTGTCGAGGTTCAACCGCCCTTTCGTTGATGTGGTGTGGTAGTTAGGAGAGGGTTGCCACCTCATATGTCGTCCTCTTCACTTGACCATGGATCAAAATTACAAGGTCCGTCGTTAAAAGCCCTCGAGTAGCTGAATAGTGCGACGTTAACATTCATTCACTCTCACGCAGCGAACATCTATAAAAAAGAACGAGTTCTTATTGGCAATGAGCTTCGTAATTCTGAATCCTGATCAAGTGACGAGGACGACACCTGTGTGTGATCTGGCTCCCCACTTTCTGAACATATACAGGACGCCAACTTGAGGACTTTGAGTTACGACACATTTAATGTTAATCAGCCTCTCTACGTGGTGGTGGTTCTGTGTCATCAGGACTCAAACTCACGACTCGACTAACTAGCTACAAGTTAATGACCGTAACCACTAGGCTATCACGACCAACACAGTCGTGATAGGTTAGTGGTCATGGGCATTAATAGTTACTGAACATACTTTAAAAATTAAAAATTTTGCACAGTTTGAGTCAGAGCTGTATTAACATCGCATTTAAAAGCTACACGAGGGCTATTAAAGACTACCCTTGTAATTATGAACCATAGTTAAGTGACAATGACGACACCTGAGCTGGCACCTTGACCATGGTTCACTTGACCATGACGTCACTTCACCATGGTTCAAAGTTACGAGGTGCGTCGCCAAAAACCCTCGTGTAGCTGAACAGCGTAACGTTAATATTCAGTCACTCGCGGCCATTGAGTGAAAACAATGAAAAATTTTCCTTGGTCTATCCTTTTTTTCTGGTATTATACTAGTTCTCACATCTATGCTTATAGATTTTAAGATATTTTTTTAACAAATAATATAAAGTGTCCATTTTTCATTTGGATGCAAATGCTGTGTAGAAAACATAAGTGAGTATAAATTTCATATTAATCGAATTCACATTGTTTTAAATTGGTTATACAGCTGAAAAATCCATATAATAAATTAAATCGGAAATAAAATCAAAATCGATCCAAAACTACTTTAGAAATTCATAACTTAACCCACGGCCTTCTACGTGTCTTCAGTCATAGAATGTGTTCTTTTTTTAATTTTATTGCTGGAGAAATGGTTTTTCTTTGAATTAACTCCCAACTTCATGTATTAACTCGTAATTTCTTAAATCAAGCTATTTTTCAAAAATTCACTACGATATAATACTATAGAATCGGAATATATATATATAAATTTGTATTGTCAAAAACTGTATGTATATGATAAAAAATGCCTATTTACAAAAATATTCGGAAAAAAATACATTTGCTACTTATTTTGATGCAGGAATTCAAATTATACCTTTATTGAATTAACCATAGTTCCATTTTTATCTCTTGTCAATCATTTATAAAAAAAAATTCTTCTTTACCTTTTTTTTTGCTATCAATCAGTTCCTTTCCTTCCCCCTCCTTTTCAAGTTTTTATTGAGTTACGTTCTAATGTAATCTCGCAGCGCATGGAACATTACTATCGACAGAACTCTTGTCAATTAAATTTAACAAAACTTGATTTTACAACTTTTTTCTTTAATACTTTCAGTTTCCCCGGCCCTAGTCGTGGCTGTTTGGGCAGGCGTGAAAGGTCACATTGGAAATACTATTGAAGATGTTCTAGCACCACAAGGGTAAGTTATTTTTTTTTACCGAAAGGGCTATTTCTTTTCTTGGTATATATGTCGTCATTACTTAAAGAAATTTCTTTCCATAAAGCAACAAAAATAAAAATGTATTAGTGTCAGTATACGTATGAATATAATTGAGTTGTAAACGTAATAGTGTTATTGCAATTGATATGAAACGTAGTGCTTATATAATAATATCAAATATAGTGGTAATATAATTGGTATAAATTTCAATCTTATATAGAATATCGTAATTATATTGTCTTATTGTTAAAAGATTTCTCCTCTGATGCATATATAAAAAAGCTATAATACGGTATCATACTACGTACGGTACCTTGATTTTGATGAAGCGTATAAATGAATATTTTTTTGATATTTAGTACCACCTAAATTAGAATATATATACAGTCTACTCTCGATAATTTGAAGTTAAAGGAACCAATGAAAAACTTCAAATTATCAAGAGGGTCCCAAAATACATGAAGAGAAATTTTTTTCTAACACATTTTTAAATTTGAAACTATGTAATAAAGCAACAATTGCGCGTATATATAAAATTATTCTAAAGTATTTTTAAAAAGTACATATTATATACATATATATATATATATATATATACAGTATAAATATATTATATAGAAGTTATGAGTCCTGTATTATAAAAGAATACACTTATGTATTAAAAACAACTATTGTGAAAGAATATATATAGTGTACATAATAAATTTTTTTTGACGAAAAATTCTTATCTTTTTTTGTTTTATGGCATTCAATCTAACTTTGTCAATAGATTTTTCTAGAATAAATTAAGCTTAAAAAATGTCAGCATCAACATGATATTCAAGGGAAAAGTTGCTTAGTTTGTTTAATGACACTTTAGCTTCTGTCGGAGATATCGGGGTCAACTCCGATGGTCATCAAAGGGACTACAATACAGGGGACACAAGCAGAAACAATACAACACAATATGTAAGGTCCAACATGTTTGCTACAGGACTCTACATAATAGTAAGTGTTTGAATTGTCGAGAGTTTTATAAGATCACTTCGAATTATCGCGTATTCTATTCCGACCAGCCACAGATTTTACTTTGAAATATTTAGTGTACCAAAAAGGTATTGTTTTAGTTCGAAATATCAAGAGTTTTTCTAGGGGCTTAGCATATACTTCAAATTAGCGAGACGTTCGTATTATAGAGGGTTTGAATTATCGAGAATCGAGTGTATTTGTTTTAAGAATGTCATTATTTAAATGCCATTTTTCAGCGAAAATTTAAAAATGAGATTTTTTAAAACATTCTATGAAAAATACCCCTATAATCCCTGTAATAATAATAATAATAATTTGCTTATATTTAGCTAAGACTTCTACAGAGTCTGGGCAAGGGTTTTTGAAATATATGGCTTAGAAGTGAATTTATATTCGTATTTTAATACACGAGTAGAGAAGTTTTAAAGAACACCAGTTATTATTTCAGTTCATTGTAACTCTGAAATTAGTGTGTGTGGTGGTGGTAGTTAGAAGGGGGTGCCAGCTCAGGTGTCGTCCGCGTCACTTGACCATGGTTCAAAATTACGCGGACCGTCGCCCAAAGCCCTCGTGTTGCTAATCAGTGCGACGTTAATATTCACTCACTCACTGAAATTAGTGTGAATTTTTCAAAAATCAAAGTTCTGTTTAGAAGTCCTAGCTATGTATAAGAAAAATATTATTACAGGGGCACTTTTCATAAAAGATCCTATAAAAATGTCATCTTTTTTAATTTTTTGCCAAAAAAGGCAAAATATATTTTTTCTTGAAATAATTATCTTAAGACAAATTTATATATATATGCTCTAATTCTATCGACACTATCAAAAACCCAAATTCGGTTATATCATTTTTCAAAATCAAAGTTCCATACCCACTCGGATACTTTAAACATATATTGAAATAAAATATTGAATTACTTTTTATATTATTTTATCACATCATCCCGTTAGTGAGTTATTGGTTACAAATCTCATTATTTTGTACCAAATCTTAAGACTGTTCTATTTTCGTCTAATTGTAAACAAAAGAAAAACTTCAGGCATTTTTTCGGAGAGAAAAATTCTTCTTGATATTGTGACTTCTGTATTATATACAGAGCAATATAACTCATGACTCCTTTTCATTTGAATATATTATTTTACCTTGAATAAAATTAGTTCATTTTGCCTCTTATATTGTAATGCTAAACTAATATTTAACATTCCTATTAAAAGGATGCCATCTGTCAGCTATTTTGATTCTTTAATATAATGCTAATCCTATGGAAACTCTAATCTGTGCTCCTCAAACCTGGACAAGTGTGTGTATCGATCTAATTGCAATAAAGTGGATTCGTAAGAGCAAAATACAATGAAGGCTAGCTACTCTGGAACTATTTTTATCCTCATTTCTGAAAAGTTATTTGCTGGTGGAATCGAGCTTTCAGTATTGGGAACAATAGCAACCAAAGCATATTTTGCGGACGCCTTTTATTTATTAAGCAAATAATCAAAAAGATCTCCATATGAATGACAATACCTCGAATATATACGAAAATTAATTGCATATTAAGCTCCACCAGTGTCTATTATGTGTTGCAATTCTTTTCGCCTTCTGAACTAATATATTTAGAATAATTACAAAAGATGCCAACTTCAGCAATATAACTTTAGCAACAGACGATTATGTATCAGCAATAAATTAATAATCAGATAAATTGGAGTTACATGAATTATATAGTGAATTAAAGTAGACGTGACTATTGAAAACAGTTTTCAACTACATTGATTAATTAGGGGATAATTTAAGTAAACAATTAAAAATTGGTTCAAAATAAATAAAATATATTTCAATAGAATTAAATATATATATTACAGTGTGTGAAACAAATATATAGTCAACTAATTTTTAGTACATAATCTTGCTACTTCGTTGCGGCTATTTGTATATGCATGCTTTATTTTAAATTGATAAGCATAGTTTTAAATCAAAAACAAATACTTTTCTAATAAGAGAAAGAATATTTAGTGTTGAAAAATGCACATTTATAACTTACCATATGTGGAGTTATAATTATATACAGGAGCGTAGCTACCACCGTATCAGCATTATCAAAGATATGGGGCCACCAAGCTACAGAAGCTACAGGGGCATCAAAATGTGTAAGAAAAAAACGTAAAATATTAAAACCCTGCCAAAATTGTCCTCCAAGGAATTTTAATACTGGGCCCATTTAGGACTACCTACGCCAATGATTATATAGCTATAAACGTCCTTTTTAATACGCTTTTATAAGCTTCACTTGTATGTAACGGAATCTTTGAACTCTATTTTTACCCACTTCAAAAGGTCAGATTAATTCGAAGTTTTGCACACTTGTCAAGGACCGATGACAATACAATAGTTTAATAATATTGCTCCATTGTCCTGATCAGGATCATCAGGAATAACGATTTCCAAATTTGGCGACTAAAAGATCGAGTTACAGCCCTAAAAGTGTTCTTTTGGGGGAAAAAGGGGAGGGTGCGTCAGCAATTTCTTACCATAATATAAACAATTGCTCAGTTTTTCTGAAAACGGAGAAAAAAAGAAAGACTCGAGCATGTGTGAAAAAAAGTTTTATGTTCTAATTGCTAAACTCAGACATAAAGTATGTTTTTCTAAATTCTCTTACCGAATTTGATGAATGAAACATCACATACATTGTTTCATTTTACCAAAACAGCTGAGAATTGATTCAGAGATCACCGGATTAAATAATTTCTCACAAACTCTTCGATTCCAAACGTGCACTTTTATATCTAATGCTGATGCAAGTTTCAGGGAGAATATTGCCCCTCAGGGGACTCACCTTCTTTAGGTGAGTACGGGTGTCACAATCCCGAGGTGCCCTAGTGATCTTTTCCTTTTCCCACGGGGTTTACTGTCTTTGGTAAACACGGGCTTCACGAACCCGGGGTACCCTAGTGATCCTTCTCTATTTTCGACCCTCTTTCTTGTCATTCAATTCATTCTTTCTTTCTCTTCCCGTCTAGACCACAGATATTAAAACAAATGTTTAGCGCAGTATAGCCGAGATCGGCTCTTGCGCCAATAAACCCCAAAATCACTCACTCACTCACTCAGGGAGCATATTGATCTTTTTAGTGAAAAATATCTTTGACTTTACACCTTTTTTCACATGAAATATTTCAGACTTGGCTCTTCCAGATTTCCTTCAGTTGGCTGATCCTACATTTTGCAAACTAGGCCGTATCAATGCATTGATAGGATATTCCAGATTCCAAAAAATGACGCATTTAAGATTAATTCATCAATGAATAAGTGATAGTTTAAAAAACTAAAATCGTATGCTTTTATTGTAGATCGAACTAAAAAATGGAAAATAAATTATAGTTTAAAAAACTAAAAAACCCGCTTTTATGAATAATCGAACGAAAATGTAAAAAATATTTCTTAACAAGAATAAAATCATTAACGAGAAAATTAATGCCATTATGGGAAAAGCGTGGGGGCTTTGTACTACATTTTTACATTAACTCAACATTTCAGAATAGAATTACAAGAAATTATAACAATTAATATGGAGTACTCCACGCTTTTACCACAATAACATAAATTTCTCGTTAATCATTTTATTCTTATTTTAAGAATTATTTCTTACATTTTAGTTCGATTTACTATATATCATGTTTTTTTTTAAGTTTTTTAAACTACAATTTATTTCTATAAAATATTATATATGAATACGTTTTTTTTATTCGCACAGTAAATATAAAAATAGAATCGTAATAAAAAAAAAGTGAATGTGAGGAATTTCGAACATATAAAGTCATGTAAAAAGAAATAACACAAAATAAATAATAAAAACAAAACTAAATGAATTTCTAGGAGTATATACAAAAAAAATTTCCTTTATATTTTAATTGCTTTCAAATGTTTACGTAATGTACATGAAGTCCAAAAAAACTAACACATGCTTAAGCTCATTTTACACACAGTAAACATAAATTTCTATTTTTCTTATGTAACTGAAAAACCAACAGAGATTATACCATAAAAGCACTGAATACAACTGAATTCGCTTTCTTTTCTCTGAAAGATATAGAATGTAGGCATGCACAATAGATTTAGCCCACGCTCGAGTGGTCATGAATCAAAATCTCCCATCGAGTTCCCAAAATACATTAACGAAGAAAGTTTCTGACAAAGATTTACTAATATCAAAGACCACCTCTTGGGACTTGCATCTTTTATGTGGTACCACATGGGGAGAGTTCTGATAGTCGAACATAGTTGCTAGAGGAAATAAAAAAGTAAACAACGTCGACTAATCATGAATCACTCGTTTACAAATGCTGTTGACTTCATCAGGAGACAATTTCCAGACTTTTTGGATGATATTTGCATTAAATGTAAGGTAATCAATTAAATTAATGTTATTTTTCTGTAGTAGATATGATAAATAATATGTGAACTTTTTGAAGTCAAAGATAACAGTATGTACATTGAATAGAAATATATATATATATATATATTGAATATTTGTGGGATCATTTTTCTGCATAAATAAGAATGATTTTTTTAATGCCTCAGTCAAAAGCCGATTGATGCAAACTATTGACATCTGTTTGGTTTTGGTCAAGAATTTAATCTTAATAAATCTTACTGATAGCCTGTTTTTAGTTTGCTATAAATAATGTCACACAAAGCTACGTAATATTGCCAATGAACTTCATAATTTTCAATCACAGGGATGGCAAACTCTATTTCTATTTACTAATGAAATTATAATAGAGAGGAGTTTGTTAAGATTTCATTCTTTTAAAGACTGTCATATAGAAGCATATTTCATATGAGGAGCCTCAAAATCTTTGTACCATAACGTGGACTGCAGGGAGTGGTTCCTGCTCAGGTGTCGACCTTGTCATATGACTGTAGCTCAAAATTACGAGTTGCTTTGGAAATATTAATAGAACTTTTGATTTGGGTAGCCGAAATACCTCATTCTCATAATTTCCTCTCCTTGCACGAAAATTTGTATTTGAATCTTAAGTTACTAGTACGATGTATAACGAATTAATGTTATGTTATCAGACTACACTTAACTATTTGTGGTATACCTGAACACTATCAGCAAAAACATGCGACAAGAATGACACTTAGTGTATATATATGTAGTTTGTTCCCTCAATTTTTAGTACATGTTATAGGAGTCTGAACTAGATTTAATTTTGAACAGTTCTCTTTCCTCAACTCTGAAAATTGTATACTCGAACTTGGGACTCATGGGCTGAGTGTTAGTTTCGAAACTATCCCCCTTTTTTTTGGCTGGGATATAATGAATGGGGTGCCGATTCAGATGTCTACTTTGTCATCTGATTATTTGTTCAAAATTACGAGGCATGTTGACTGTGGTTAGTAGACCTTTTTTTGTCAAGGAGAAATAAGCAGCTATAAATGCTCAGTAAATAAACTGATGATTCTACAGATTGAAGTTTATTCTTTGTTGCTATCACAACCCCATCATAACTGAATTCGAAAACAATTCCAGTTGAAAATTACTTCGCATCTTACTCTAGAGACTCATTTCTGACAAAGATTTTTCTTTATTAACTAGGGCAGGGATGGCGAACCATTGGCGCACGTTCCATTCATGGAAAGCGACTCAATATTTTGGGCACGCCATCGATCAAAATGGTTTGCATTTTATTTCAAAATAACTACGCGTTTACTATGAAGTATTAAGAAGTGGTCAGTCGCGGGGCGGCGGGGAGCACACTCGTTTGTTATTGCCTTGTCTTAATTACGTCATGGACTAGAATTGCTTATGATGCAAAATTTGTCTACTCATAGCATAGTCAATTTCATTGACACAATTGTTTTTTAAAGTTTGTGTTAATTTAAGGTTTTTAAGTGTTATTTAAAACGGCTAGTTCAGCAAAAAATAAAAAAGGGCAAGATAGTAAGTGAAACAAAGAATTTCGAACTTGGTGGACCGAGAAACATGAAGGGATTAGTAAAGGCAACAAAGTGGTGTGTGTTTTATGTTCTGGAACATAGTCTGTAAAACGGATACTAGACACATTTAACTGTTTGAAGAAACTGGCTCATATATCATATTTTCATCTAACTATGCCGTGAGTCATTATTTTCAGATATGAATAACATTCAAGACTCGCTTAAAAACCGTTTGGCAGATGACTCCAATTCAGTAAGTATTTTGTGCTAAAAAGTAACATCTACAATCCTAATATAAATTATTTGTCATCTAATCTGCAATAACAGAAGTAACACTAATGTTACTTTAATTTGAATTACACGCATAACTAAAGCATTTAATACCACATAGTGCAAAATTTA
This sequence comes from Trichonephila clavata, assembly GCA_019973975.1. Lineage (NCBI taxonomy): Eukaryota > Metazoa > Arthropoda > Arachnida > Araneae > Nephilidae > Trichonephila > Trichonephila clavata. The sequence goes on along the minus strand of BMAO01016152.1, from coordinate 8,668 downwards.
TTTTTTTCGTAGTAAATAAAGAGTTTTTAGTTAATATTTAGGTTTATTATTTCCCCAAAAATCACAAGTCAAAATTATTTGACGGCACATCCATACCTCATAAACACTTCTTTTTAAAAAATGGCACGTTGATCCACAAAGGTTCGCCACCCCTGAACTAGGGTGTCATTGTCTAAATTTGTATGGGAGAAGTTACTGTAGATTCTGAAATGTCACGCAATTAGCAATCCAATTTCAAATAACTTTTTAATGATCAGAATGGAAATGACAGAAAAAATATTAAATGTAATATTATAGTAGATGAAAGAAATATAATTTCTTTTCTGAGTATTGTATAATTTTAAGATTAACTCCTGTCCGTTCACACACACATTCCCTGTATCAATTATTGGCCCTTACGTTTTATACCTTCGACCAATTTCATCAAATCAATAGATGTTGGCAAATACCGCTATATACAACCAATATTGGAAACCGCTCCCAGGCGCGTTCGAACACAGTAATTCTATCAATGACAGCATTTGGCGACATTTTTTTAATTAGTGACGTCTTTTCGTGAGGCGAAAGTAATTAACAGTGTGATATGTCAGTGCCGAATTATCCAAGCATTAGTTTAAATCTGTGTATCCTATTCTTTACTACAAGGTTGAATTTTTTTTGTCAAACATAAATTTGAATTTTAGGTATATATTAAAGTTATAAATTACTGAAAACAATTATAGTTGAAAAAACGGAAATTAAATAATTCTAAGTTTTGCTCAAGCTCATATTAAAAAATCATTAACCTCAAGTTTTTTTTTATCAGACCTTCAATTATTACTAGCTGTATGGCCCGGCGTTGCACGGGCTTCTTCAAGTGTATACATATTTTTGCCTTAAAAATTTCCCCTTCCTGTCTTGGTGTAAGCTTTTCCTGATGTGTTTTTGACTTCCATATTAATATACCATTAAAATAACCTTTTTTTTTTTTCAAAATTTCTTCCGCCTCTTTCAACAAATTTTCTATTTCCTGTGTATTTGGTTTTTACCCCTTTTTTTCACAATTTTGAATTAAATTGCGTTTTAGCTTTATTTCCATAAAATGTTCTGTAAATATTATTCTGAAAATATTTCTGAAACTAAAATTGTGTACTTTTACTTATTCTTCGAATTAATGTGTTTGTATGAGGCTGTTTACCTGCACAAATTCTCCGAAACTTTTTGAATCCAATTAAATATTTTTAAAAATATATGATAAAACGAATATGAAGTAGTGATGTTCACAAAATATACTTCGGATGATGATGATATATCTCCTGACTAGACGCATATTTCAATCTTTCATCTTAAGAATTATTGATTTTAACTTTTCTTGGCTGTATTACCGAATTCTTCTTTTAATGTTTATATAAGCTGCATATTTCAAATTTAATATCGATTTTCAAGTAAGCAAAAAGGAAACGATAACAAGTAAAGCAATTTTCTCTCTCGTTCCAAATCGAATTTGGTTGTTCGGATCTTTATTCAAATTATATATAAATACCATGGCTTGAGAAATTACATTCGAAAAATTTCAATATTTTAAATTTGATTAAAGTTTTTAGATAATATGCCTCCACTCTTTCAATACTGAATGCGGTCGAATTTTCGAAGCGAAGTGAAATGCGAACAGTTCAATTTTCTATTAAAAAAATCAGTCTAAGAATTCAATTTCCCTCCCTACAGATGTCTACACACGTAGGCAAATAATTTAGATTTTATATAAATAAGTCTATTAGAACAAACGGATAATATTCAATTTATTCATCACCACTTCGACATTTCAAAGTGGAAAAAATCGCTTGGGCTCATTTTATTAAACAGCAAAAGGTTTTTTTAACAATTAAAATATCGTTTGGTCGTTATATTTCATGAAAATATTATTTGTTGAATTTAATTTTGAAGATATATTTTAGTATATTTCAAATATTTGTTTAAGTGGCATTCATTTTGAATGAATTATATTTATACTATGACTTATTATATACCTTAATTATCTTAATATTTTCAAAAATTTCCTTTTTTAGAATTTAAGAAAAAAAAATATTTTTAGGGTTATTTTTGTACGTTAAAAATAAGTTTTATTTCAGTTTCCATTGTGGAATGATCATTAATGCTGCTTTCTTTACTTCTATGTTGCCAATTTTCTTTTTCATACCAATTACCAAGATCCAGTTTAGATAAACACTTTCTCCTAATAACGTACTTTCAGAGACTCAACGTAAATATCACAATTTATTTAAACTCAGGTGCAATGCATAGGAGGAAGTAACGGACAAGATGTTTTATTGTTTGCTTAGGAAGTCTTTGCATTTTTTTTAATGGAAACATTCATGGAAATTTTTATAATCATGTTCATCGTATCAAAACATCTCTGAAGATTTGGAATAAATTGATTTCGCTTGCGTATTTTTTTTTTTAATTTTATCGAATTTCTAATTACTAAGTGAATTTTTACCAAGCTATCGTTCTTTAGTAATATTTAAAAAAACGATGCGAAAACTATAACATACAGGAGTGAGTTATCTTAAATTTATAGCTTAACGAATTAATATCCTTTGACCTTAGATATGAAAATGTGGACACATCTGTTTCACAAACGCGTGTAACAGCTTTTCATATAGTTATTACAACAATTATCAATAAATTAGCAGGAGCAACATGGTAATCGCTGTATTACCAAGCCAATCCGGAGCACTTATGTATTTGTATATTTATTTCACTTTGGTGAATTTTTTTTTTGTCGGGTAGTGAATACGATATCTTACATATAAATTTGAAAGTTCGTGCATTTATTTGTAACTTATACAAATTCAAACCGTTGATCGGATCGTTTCAAAATTTTGTAGGAAATTTTGCAGATGCTTCAAAAAAGCTGCGAGCATATTTCAGCCAAAAAAAATTGGAATTTAATTTTAAGGAATTTTTTTCTAAAATACCCATGTTTATAAAGAATCTGTGTGTGTATTTGTGAAGTTGACAAATATGCCGTGATATGCAGCCATAAGTAGAAAACCGTTACTTCTCGTGTTTAGAAGATGATTCTTACATTTGACGGTATCTTATGATTTGGCTACATTTTACACAAACACAGAACGGGGTTTGCGTAAATATACTCTCCAAGTGGGGTTGTTGGGGTGTTATGGATAACAATTCCCGTTTCTGAACTATTAGACTTCTCTCTCTCTCTCTCACACAGACTTGAAATATGACAAGTATGTTTTCTATTGTAAAGTAGAGATCCACTAAAGACTGATTTTGCGGAACTCAACTTCCGAGAGGGAGTGTTACAGAGGCATAAAACATAAATATATTGCGTTTTAGAAATTAAAATTCTGTTGTTTTTTACATTTAACCTAAAAATGGTTTTCAATAAAATTGGAAGCTAAGACTTGGGTATCAGTATTTTAAAAAAGATATATATACATATATCTCGTCATACATTATCATGAAATACCTAGCAAAAAGCGTGTAGGTAACGGCTAGTTACAAATAATATAAAAATACATAATGCAGAGATCAGGTAAATATATATATACAGTCGACTCTAGTTAATTCGAAGTTGGAGGGACCAATGAAAAACTTCGAATTATCAAGAGGATAAAAAAAAAACTCCCAATATACTTGAAGAGGGTTTTTTTTCTAACACATTTAAATTTGAAACTATGTAATAAAACAACAATTGTACGTATGTATAAAATTATTTAAAAATATTTTTTAAAAGAAAATATAATACAGTATAAATATTTTACAGAAGTTAAAAGTCCTGTATTAAAAGAGTACATTCATACACAGTCCTACACATCTCTTCACAATAGCGAACGATACTTTCTGAACACATGTGTAGTAAAAGGCCACGTGTTAAGCGAAAGATATGGACGGCTGTCAACAGGTGTGGTTGGTCTATTGTCCACTTGAAGAAGGAAAGCAATAAAAGTGTATTTTCACCTGATGAACCGGAAAACACCAAGAAGGGGTAGCAAGCAGATGATCATTAAAGGGCTACGATACAGGGGAGACACGCAGAAACAATACAACACAAAACTTGTAATCTCCAACCTATTTGCTACAGAATTGTACATGATATTGAGTGTTAGAATTGTCAAGAATTTATAAGATAACTTCGAATTATATATATATATATATATATATATTGCGTGTTGGTAGCCTGGGCAGCCACAGATTTTACTTCGAATTATTGAGTGTACCCAAACGTATTGTTTTAGTTCGAATTATCAAGAGTTTTTCAAGGGACTGAGCATATACTTCGAATTAGCGAGAGGTTCGTATTATCGAAAGTTTGAATTAACGAGAGTCGACTGTATATTGGAAAAACATAAATCACATAGATAATTCATGGATACGATATTATAAATGATATATATGGACAAAATATCGTGAATTGTAAAATAAATATCTAAGGTACTATAAGTATATCAATAAAAGAGCTAGCTGTAAAAAAATTGTACAACTGTTTCTCTGTTATAGAATTGAATTTCCGAAGCTAATTCAGAAATTCAATTCAATTCGTCTTGTTCAATAGATAATTTATATTCCCAAACTGAGATTTAAATTACAAATATATTCTAATATAAATATTTTTAACTAAAAAAATAAATAACAAAACTTTTAAAGCGTTTCACCATAGCATAGTTTTGTAAATAACTTGAGAATCAAGCAAGGAGTTTTGCCAATAAATGATATGTCATGGTACTTCGCTTTTTTATTCTAAAGCAAAAGAAACAATCTGTATATAGGAAAAGAACTTTTTTCTGATTTCTCTTTCTATAACAGTAATTCTTTTAAAAATGCTTCAAAAAATACAATCAACTTTTATACATATTTTTGAGAGGAATGTCATGTCTATTTGCCAAATTGATACAAATTCAACAAAGGCGACATTCAAAGCGTAAGTTCTTGTCACATTAATGCCATTTGGGAGAGATAAGGACTGAAATATGTGCTCTAAAAAGACGATTTTCTTTCCTTAAATAGTAACACAATATTATATGAATACAGTTTTGTCTATTGAAACGTTTAATTTTGTCTTTTTCTTACAAGAGACAGCATCTTCAGATATTAGTGATTTAGTGTCTCTATCCGAAGTGCCTTTGCCTTCAGCAAATGCTTAAGATCATATTAATCTGTCAATTTTCGAGAGATTGTTGAAAGAACAGAACGGAATATTCTCTTTTGCTGATATTCTTTTTTTAATCGTTGAAAAGCCTCTCTTTTGAGTAATTGAAAAATCAAGTAACAGACTTAATTTGAATAAACTATTAGCGTTACATATCCAAAGTTCAAAGAATTATTTATTCGTTTTGTTTATCCAAATCGCAAGATGCTTAAAATGCCAGAGTAGAGATGAAACTTTTTTCATTAATAAAAAAAATTTGTTTTCTATAAGTTTAGCACTTAAAGCTACTTTACTGATATTAAAAAGCAAAATCCAATTTTAGACCACTCATCCAGATTGAAAATTTTGAAATGAATTAAATATAGTTTCATGCATTTAGTAACTCATATAGGGTGCATACGTAGAAGATATAGTATGTAATAATTCTTGATTTTCCCTTGAAGGATTTTAATCCATAATTGTCTTGAGACCCTCTAGATTTTGTTTGATAATTAATTTCTAGTTAATTAAGCTTAACCTTATCTCCCCAAAACTAAAACATCAGCGTTTTTAAGTAAAGGATGATGCAATCTTGCCTCATCCGCGATGTGGACCAATCAGAAAAGCCTTTACCGGAAATCATATAATAGCTTCCCATTCACCATTACTGCCTGCTGGGTGGCGTGGTTAGTTTGTTGTGACGAGAACGACATTTGAGTTGGCATCCCCCCTCTCCTATCTACCACACCACTCCAAAGGGAGGACGGTTGAGCTCTCAACAGATTTAACGTGAATCACGCCCATATATGGCGGGTGTTCAGCGGCACTAGGCTCGCACTCATGACATGCCTGCCACAAGTCCGTTATCTTGGCTACTAGGCTACCACGCCACAATGGACTCGTGACTGGCGTGTCATGAGTTCAAGCCCAGTACCACTGAAGACTCTCCTTGTAGGGGAGCGATGCATGAAAAATCTGGCGAGAGCTCATACATCCTCCAGTGGTGTAGTGTGGGTAGTTAAGAAAGGGGGGGGGCAGCTCATGTATCATCCTCGTCACTTGGCCATAGTTCAAAACTACGAGGTCGGTCGCCTAAAGCCCTCGTGTAACTTAACAGCACGACGTTAGTATTCACTCACTTTATCAACCGGCTGTCGTATGATTATGTGACAAGGTAAAAGATCCCTAGAGCGTATGTTTGGCTTGAGTGCTCTTTCGCAAAATTAAATCCTTGTACAGGTTCGTATCGTCAAGAGCTCAGGTGCCTCCCTCTAGGGTGTAAATTGGGTGTCAAAATTACTTGCGGTAATTGGCATTGCCTATACGGTGCCGCTCTAAAAAGTGATACCAGCTCCTGAGGAATGTACTAGGTCTGCAAAGGTTAAAATACCAATGTGTGTGCAGCCCCACATTGGGAAAAAAATTCACCATTACTATAAAAAGCCTGAGATCTTCGGAGAAGAAAAGCTATAGTTTAAAAAAACTAAAAAACACCCTTTTATAGTAAATTGAACTAAGTTGTAACTTAATCTTTTAGTCGCCAAATCTGGAATTGGAATCCGAAATCAATCGAGAGATGCGGGATGAGATCTGAAAATGGGAAATCATTAATACTGATGATCCTGATCAGAAAAATGGATCAAAATTACTAAATTATTGTATTATCATTGGTCCTGGACAAGTGAGGAAAATTTCGAATTAATCTGTCCTTTTAAAGTGGGGTGAAAATTGAGTTCAAAGTTTCCGTTACATACGAAGTATATAAAAGGGTGTTAAAAACGTTTCTTCCTTGTGTATTGCTTGTGTGCGTGTTTGTTGTTAGTGTCTTCCCTTTGTGTTTGTTATGGTCAATAAATGTAATATTACATCAGCAACATATCTCATCAATCTATTCAGCGGTTACAACTAACACCTTCCAAAATGTCTTAAACAGAGTTAAAAATGCCTTAAGTTCATCCAAATTGTTTCATATGTTTATTCGTCGTAGTCACGTTCGAACTAAAAAAGCTAACACCGATTAAACTAGTGATTGAATTCTTTTCTTAAACTGATAGTCGCGCCCCCTAGCAACAAACTATAGCCGAAAACAAATTAAATGAACAAAATTGTAGGGCATCCCCGAGTTAGTATAAAAGGAACATATACGTTCACTTATAACAATATTAGAAGAAACTCTTAGAAGGAAGAAGAGGGCTTTATGCGATGGACTTCGAAGTAATTATAGTATTGTTTCAAAACAATATAGAAGTGTCTAACGTGTTGTCAGAATTATCCATCTGTACTAGAAAGGGAAACTTCTGTTCCGTTCCCTTTAATACAGACTCTGTATGTCGGGTGCTATGAATTCGTATAGTAATAAGAGATCATTAGCAATGCCTATACCTATTACAGATATGCATTTCAGTTTTTTAAGGGGCATCGGAACGCTCTATACTGATAATGTTAAAAAGGGCTTTTTCAATGTACCTTTTCTAAAAACCTGTTGGAAATACAATCCCCAAATTTTTTTGCAAGTTAAGCATACATCTAATATTATACTGAAATGAGCTTTTTTAAAATTTTCCATTAGTTTTTCTTTAAAAATTTTTTATTTGATGTATAGTGAGAAAACAGTGTTTTCGACACACAAAATTATAAAAAAAAATGTATACAAAATTTTGCTAAAAGCTCATTCAGTATATACTAGAATATATAAAGAATGTGTCATGTAAGTTTTGATGACATCAGATATATACTTTCTGTGAAAAGGTACATCGAACCTTCAAAAGTGCCATTTTGAGAAAAACACATTTTTATAAAAAAAAAGTTACCTTATCAAAACATTCCAGCTCCATATCCAAATTTTCAGCTTTTTTTAAATTTTCGTCTTGTTTCATTCTTTTAAGTCTTTTTACTTTCTTAGTCTCCTTAGTTTTCTGTAAATTGGCATATCTTACCATGTACTGCTCTCTTTGTCGAGATGTTCCATGCCAGCATGTCGCATTAATATCCTCGCTCTATGTTAAGTTTATTTAAAATATCCAGCTTTTGTTGCATTCCCTTTATTAAAGGATGCAATAGCATCATATGTTACCAAAGGAAAGTGTTTCTATGTGCACAAATGTCTTTTTGGGGACACGAGACCAAATAACATTATTAATGCTTTCATTCGGATTCTGCGTGTTTCCATGCAAGTACTTTTTCAATAATTCTGGATCCGAAAGGTCCCTAAAAATAGGCCTAATGGCTTCAACAACAGCAACTGGAAGTTTATGTTTGTGGAGGATAAAGTTTATTTTCCAATTGAGCCTTCTTTCACTGACACCATGTGTCAAGACCTGATGGACAAAATCTATGCTGGTTGGATTTTTATCCGTAGATATTTTGTGAAGTAATATTGCCCATATATATATATATATATATATATAGCTTGTTACATACATTTTACATTTGATAAATTTCGTCGAATGGGCAAGACCATAAATATGTTTGCAATTGATCAATAGTTGCTTCTGTTAATCTATTTTTGCCACATAATGCTTTGCCATCTGATAA